>JAKUCM010008024.1:0-24613 GCA_023374145.1 Lepidium sativum
CACCGGGATATGTCCCGACGACATACTTCTAATTTTCTACCCATTGGCATGAGCTCATTTGGTTGGCTACCCATCCAGCTTTGGACAATTGTATCTCTAAACCCTGGTTTGCCAATCCACCGTTTATCAAAAATGAATTTCCTTTTTTGGACCATTCTGTCATCCGCAAATTTTCCTAATATCGGCCTATGATCCGAGCCAATCATTTCCAAATATTCGACCACTGACTTGGGGAATAACTCATGCCATTCCGAGTTTCCAAACATTTTATCCAGAATACATCGAATTATTCCATTTTGTCGTACTCCTCTCCAAGACTAGCGGTTTCCTATCTTCGGGAATTCAATTAAACCACAGTCACGCAACATTTGATTGAAAGATACAAATTGTGATAATGGTCTATGTGTACCTCCGGATTTCTCGTGGTTACCTGATAATTCGTTAAAATCTCCCGTTATCAGCCACGGCCCGAGGCGTTGACTACCAATCTGTGTTAACCGGTCCCACACAATATCTCGTTTGTGTTGGATCGGTTCCCCATATAAAAAGGTTATATAAACTATCATGCCATTCACATCCAAACTTATATCAATCATATTATTATCCTTATGATTGATATGCACAATGTAATCCTCAGAAAAAAGTAATGCTAAGCCCCCCACTATTCCCGGTGGGTTCTACTGTTGTCATCCATTTATAGCCCAAATGTAATTGTATTCTTTCCAAAAAAAAATAGGAATTCTTTGTTTCTGATAGAAAAAGAAATTCCGGCCGGTGCTTCCTCTATATGTCTCTTAGGTAATTAATTGTGACTTTGTTGCCAATACCCTGGCAGTTCCAACTGAGTGTTTTTATATACATGACACTCCACTTCTTGGTTGAACTCTATCAAGTTCTTCGTTTTTTCCCATATCCGGGAAATCAATCGTTGCCTGGGTGCGCGCTCCCCGCATCATCGGTGAACCACACCCCGTTTTCTTGTGTCGTACAACGTAAGCGCCCTCCCCGACTTTGCCGGGAGCGTTCGTCCAAGGGCGCGTACGAGTACTAGGGTCGTATGGGACATACGGTCTCAACAGCTGACCCATGTACCATCCGGCGGTCTGGGAGCTCGCACCCTTTGCGTTTCGGAGCGCCCCAACACCCATTTCTCGGTCGAGTTTCCAAACCTCACAATTTGTATGTGTGAGGATGAAAGACACAATTAATCTAAACTGAAATTTATTAATCCAAAGAACCCAACAAGTAGCAAAAAAATCGAAATTGCCATTACAACTTATTGAAAACCAGCTGCCTAGGTCGCGGCTAAAAAAATGAAAAATTTGTAAACACATTGAGCTATGCTTTCTTCGAGCGTAATTCGTGCTCCATTAAGTGTCCCTCTTTGGTCCTAGTAGGCTTTGGAGTGTTCCTTCGAGATTTTGTCCCAAGGATGAGCATTTTCTTTGCACTTACCCCGCGCAATGGTGTCATGACCCTAGTCACCGGTTTTCCCACACCATCTCCTAATTGATCTCTTCTTTCTCCAGGGGGGAACGCATTGTTTTCACAAATTCCGCATGGATCAACTCTTCCTCCTCCGCCGTAAGCTCAGGTCTAGGTTGGTTTCCTAGGTCTAAGTCCTGCGTTACAATTTCATCCACTTTGAGTGCTCCCGACACACTCATTGCATCAACATTCTCCCCTCCCTCCTCATTAAGGGTATGTGTGTTACCGATCTCCTCACAAGGGGAGTTCTGCCTTCCCTCCTCATTAACCCATGTTGCTGGGGCTATTCCCGCTTCCACAGTGTCCAGATGTTCGACAAAAGACGCCCCATTGTTCGCGACTTCCTCTGCCTGCGGGGTATCGGAGCGCGGGAAAAGCGGCCTCCGAACTTTTTTTGCCGAGCCCACCCGAACCACTTCACATTGACCATCTTTCAACGTAGTTTCCTGCGAGAACAAAAGTCTACAATTGAGACCCACAATCCGCAGAAAATCCAATATATAAAGTAGGGTCGTTGTTACCTTTGGTATTGGTTTGACTTGCTTCGCAAGTAAATGACCACGACCCCGCTTTGTACCGTCTCTAGTTGCACGAACTGTCCCAGCCTTGGCAACAACCCCACTATTCCTTTTACTACCCTATAAAGCTCCCCTAAAGCTTTTCGGTTTCCCACCATCACCACTTGTTAAGTTCCCGAGATTATTTTGTTTTTTAACTTCAAGATTTGCCTTGTAACACACATCTTCACTATGTGTTATTCGGTAGCACAATGATCAGAAACCTACTAGCCTTTTATATTCGAACATTACCCTAGATTCCTTACCTTCCTCAAACTCAAGAACAGATGAGAAAATCAATGGTTTGGAACAGGGAATTTCTATCAAGACCTGACCTTTATTTAAATCGATTTCGACAAATGTTCCTAATGAGTTTGCTACCAGCTTATAGACTTCCTCTACTCGGTATTCAAAAGGAATTCTCGTGATTTGAATCCATAACCTTATTAAGCTAGGATAGTCTGCATCGGCCATTGCCTTCCAAGGGGCATAGGCCACCATCCATCCATCAAAGTTCACAGACCCAAAATTCAGAACACTTACCATGTCTGCTTCCTCTTTGAATTCAAATTGGAATCGACCGTTCCCAAGGTTAAGCCCTCGGACTCGGCCAACCAAATTCCAGAATTGCGGCATCCTGAACAAGAAGGTGTCCACATTTTGTATGTGTGGGTTCAAGCCTCTTCCCATCATTACTTTTGAACTCCAGGCTAGGAGATCTTTGTTCTCGATTTTCGGTATGCGTATTTTCAGCACCCTTGTTGGAGATTTTCCTCCCACATTTGACTTATTTGATCCAAGTTGGGCCATATCCTCAATTACAACTACGAAACCTAGCTCAACAATTGTATTCGAGTAATGTGTGATCTCAACGAGATTAGGTGTGTTTTTTATCCCGAACGGGAACGCCCATTTATAGGCAACCCGTCTATCGCTTGATTTCCTTAAAATCCTCCCTCGGATTCGCTTCAATATTTTCCCGATATATAGGGTTATATTGGTTAACAGAATTTTGAAATCAAAACACTTATTTTTTCCCTTGATCACACGACTTAAGGTTTGAAATACAAAAAGAAATATATCTCAATCGAATAAATTCGAATTTCGGGAAATGTTGCTCAAAGTAAGGAGCGCTCCTATTAACCCCGAGAGTTTGTTAAGACTAGGTAGCCAATCGGTTGTTGACATTGCAATGCCCAACCCTATGCCGCGAGCCATCATGATCCTACTTTCATGTGATCTTGTCTCTTGGTCCGCGCTCCCCGTTAATTTCGGGACCCGAACGTTTTGTGCTCCGGCGATCTCTCCGAACCTAGTGTCCCGCACGGCACATCGGGCGCTCCACACCCTAGTGCTCCAAAGTCTCGGCTTATTTGCCTTACTCGACCACCATGTAAGAACCACCAAGGTTACCTTGTAGCCTGGATAAAATTCCTTCGATCTAGACTCCCTTAGGGTCATTTCATCCAAAGCCGATCCGAAATTAATTTTATCGGATCGAGCCTCAGTGATCCCCCAGCTTTCTAATAACTAATAAAGCCCCTGCTCCGGGCTCCTAATTCTCCAAGAAAACCAATTAAAAACATAGGGATCCCAATCGATCCTCGGTATGGGCATGGATCCGACAAAAACTCACTTACCACGGTCTACGCCTTTCCCCAAAAACCACGGACCCTTGCATCGATCCAGACTCCTCTCGATTAGTTGTACGAGGGAGCCTCCTCCCTAAGACCCTCCTACCCGGATCAGACACAGCCGAGACCCGCTTCTCCACTCCCCCTCCCTAACCTGACCGTCCGAGACTTCCTTCCTTGTTCACCTTAGGAGCGATGGCGGCGAGAGAAACCTAACGGACGTCTAGTTTCACATTGATTGATCTGTTATTTAGCAATAAAGATTTAAATATGGATTTGTCTTTTTAGTAGATATGGTAGTGATTTCCTTTTATATTTTAAACGTTTGAAATAGGAACTCAAACTTTGGTATTTTGATTGATTTGGAAAAAAAATAAACAGAAAACAAAACACTATCCCCTACGAAAATCAAAAGCCTTCTTTCAACATTTTTTGACACACTAACGTCAAAAAATAGCTAGAGAAGATCCTACATATTGTTAATTCCATGTAAGAACACTATCTTCCATTTTGTATAACAGGGTAGTTGGATAATTTTTCTGTTACTACAAACATCATTGAACAAAACTATCCAAAAACTGAAATATCAAAAAGTTTTTGCTAATTCATGTTTGTGTTCAACCAATTTGTTTTAATATATATTAGTTTCAATTTTGAAATCTAATTGGTATGGTTTTCAAAGTTTACTTAATTTTTAATTTCTAATATATTTGATCTTCGTATTTGAAAAAAAAAGAATTTAAATTTTAAAATCTTTATAAGATTTCTAAATTCATTAAAATCTTCCATCCAATAAAACATCTATCATGTTTGGGAAAAAATCTGAAAATCAGGAAGTTTAAGGAGGGTTTATTCAACATGTTATACATTAATATACATAAAATGTAAGATTTATAAATCTATGTATATCATACAAAGTAGTATTTGTATTTGTAATAACATTTTTATCGATTTGATAAAGTTTTCTTTTTCCTAAAATTTATAAAAAAAATTCTAATGGCTAAATTTTTTTGTTCCGCCAATATATATATATATATATATATATATATATATTCATATTTATATAAAAACACCAATATTGAAATTTATTTGAAATTTATTTGAAATTTATTTGAAATTTATTTAGATTATTACATGGGAATCTCTTGAGATTGGTACACAGGAAGTTTGTCCAATCTGTCTAAATACGGATTAATAATATTATGAAGTGGATTAGAAAATTTTGTGTCTCATGATGTTGTCTTTTATCTGAGATTAGTTATGTTTTCTTTTCATACTTATTAATTTATACTTATATATGTACAAAAAAGTTCCGAAATATCTTATTCAATCCTTTACTTTTAAAGCATTTACAATTTAAAATTAGAAGTTTCTTTTAGTACTTAACCAGACTTTTATCGAAAAACTATCTTCTATGGTTTGGTGTTAAAAAGACAAGTTCCATTTATTAATTATATATAAAATTAAATAATACAGGCCAAAATACTATCTCAAACACATATAAACATAAATAATATTACTTATGTATACTCAACATTTATAATTACGATATTATTGCGGCCATATTTTTACATTAAAATTTCTAACAATTTATTATATTAATATTATATCAAACGTAATTTGAAGTTCAAAATAATGGGATTTGGAATTGAAATATTTTCTTAATTTATACTATTTATTACCTTATCAAATATTAAATTTATAGAGGTTTTAGGCTATGTTACATGGGAATTCTATATGAGATGTACATTTCTTGTTTCAAAATTGTTTCCAAAACCAAAAAACTCACAAAAACAATTTGGAAATTTTGGAAGGCATTGATCGGGACTAGCTTTTACACTAATTTCTGGTTTTTGCTTTTGTAAAAACTACTTTTTAGCTAATTATAATTTTGCTAAAATAGTTTTTCAAAATCTTAAAACAGTTTTTATGTTAAAGTTCACCATTCAAGATTTTGGTATTTTGCTTTCATAAAACTTAAGAGAACCTAGTTTTTTTAAACTTCAACGTTGATTTTTCTAAAATTCAAAAACTATTTTTTGTATTTTTACAAGCAAAAACAAAAAACTTCAATCCAAAAACTAAAAACCAAAAATCAGAAACTATCTTACCATTCGTAGCCATGATTTCTAAGAATTTCAATTTGGAACAATATAGATAGGTTTGTTTCCGTTTTGAAAATGCTATGGAATATTATTTTTTTAATTGAATATTTAGGAAATTTTGAGATATAATTTTCATGTCTATTAATTTTAAAATGAAAGTATTTTATTTTTTCCTAAATCTTGTGAGATTTGAATGTGTAAATATTTCTAATCACAGTTGGAAATGTAACTGTTTCCTAAAACATTTTTAAATTTTCATTTTTAAGGTTGTGTACGTTTCTATTTCACATATTTGTTTCTCTTTCCATGCAGCATACTAGGTTTTAGGTTTAGGTAAATCAAAAATATCATTAAACTATAAAACTGTGTTCCGATATTTTTGCCTATTAAATTGCTATCATGTCTCTATAAATAGTACACGTCTCTGTCATAAATAAGAAAAAAAATCAATCTAACAAACTTTTCTTTTTTCTTAAAAGAAAATTCGTAAATAATAGTAGTAAATATTTAATAGGTAGAAGAAACAAATTGTGCAATAGAAAATGGAAAAAGTTAAATTCGTTGCGGTAATTATTATGGTGACAATTGTTATGACAAGTGTTTCGGCGGAAGAACAACCGGTGAAAGCGGCGGCTGATGGAATGCTTGCGGCCAACGAAGAAGCGATGAAAGTGACGACCAATGAGGTGACTCTTGCGGCGGAGGCTGCCGCCGCAAGTTTCAAGAGCAGCGCCGGAGAAGCTGCTGAAGGGGCCAAGTCATGGGCTGATTGGGCTACTAACAAAATCAGGTGATTTTTTCGTTTATTCTTTTAAGTTTGTCACAATTATTAATTTATTTGGTTTCATATTTTCTAAAGTATTGTTCAATTACTATCCATTTGACATTGTTTTTTTATTTCATTTTCAAGTTTTAGCTCTTGTTGACATATGAAAATTCATATTTTAATAGATTTGTGATGTTTAAAGAACGAAAAATATAGTATATATAATTTTTATGACTTGTAAATGGTAACATTTTGTGGACTTAATTTGACTTTATAATTATACTAGGATTATATGACTTTGTGGACTCAATTTGACGTTGTGGACTCAATTTGACTCGATTTGATTTTCATGTTTCAAATTGTAAGTTCTTTAAGTTAAAAGCAAGCAGGTTTAGAAACTGAAATATATATCAACTAAATTATTTCATATTTTAAACTAAAAGAATTCCAGTCATTAAAAAGTACAGAATTTTAAAAGGGACATTTGCATAGAAATATGCAAAACACCTTATAATATGCAACAATTTATTTTGTTAAAATCTCTCATAAAGTGAAACGGAGGGGAGGGAGTATAGAAAAATCTCATAATTGTAAAGCTTTTCCAAACGTGAAAATTTGTATTCGTTTTTTGATAAGTAAATTTTATTTCTTTCAATTTATCTTTATGTATTGTAACAACAGTCTAACACTAACCGTTTTTGATTATATGATTTTAAGGCATCCTGGCGAGAATTCGGAGAACACACCAGCATCCGAGTGAAAGTTGTTCAAATCTATAGTAAACATTTGTCATAAGACCACATAAACGTTTATCAAAAAGATCTGTAATTTCTGTTGCATTCACTTCTACCTTGTCGAAACTCTTATTGTTTATTGTAAAACATCCTCTCACGTTCGACTATATTTCTATTTTCTAATAGAAATGTGATAATAGTATAACGAAACATCATTAACAATCATGGACCTCTCTACCTTGGACCCAGAAGACTATCTTTATTGCAAAAACAAGGAGACCAAATCCTTTTCTTTCGGTGAACAATGTGTCCAATGTTTAGTCTTCTGGATACCCAAAAGAACAAATCAACAATGGACTCTATCAGTCTACAGATAAAAGATTCATCCTTACATTACTTTCTTCCGCGGGTTAGCCTCTGCAAATGGTAGTTAATGTTTCCCCATGACTTGTTCTTATGATCCGACTGCAAAGCAAGAGTTCCAAGAAAACAACAAAATAAGTCCCACCATTTTGTAATCGCAGAGCAAAAAGATTAAATTCGCGATTGAATGACGCAAAGTTTATTGACCTGGTTGTTCATACAAACGCTTAGGAGTTCCTTCTGCTTCTCGCATTTTTCATCTTTGATGTGGTTAAGTGCCATACAATTGAGTAACGATACCATTTCCTTCATACATGGTTTTGTCATAGTCCCGAGCTTTTTCGGGTTTATGTACAAATTCCCAGCCTTTCTCCCCATGGCTCCTCCTCTCAATGGAACAAATACACAAACTGAAGAACCAAAAAGCCAAAAACAGGAATCAATCAAGTCTCAAGACCAGATAAGTCTCCCACAAAGCTAACTCAACTAAAATAAAAGCTTCATATATTACATTTTCCAGTCCATTGATTCAACCATAGGCATTTAACAAAGATAGCCGGATAAAAAAAGAAAGAACATTGGTGATTTAGCCCACAAAACACTAAAATTACATATTTTGAAAACAATTAAAAGGTTAAGCGACCAATCAGATAAATAACAACAAGACTAGTCATTTGTAACAGTGAGAATTGCTGCCACAATGATTCGATGAGAAATAGAATAATTCTCCCCTAAACCCTAATTTTCCTTTGGTATTGAAAAATTTACATAATTACGAATTACATACAGTGAGGATTCTAGTAAAGAGAAGATTTACAAATCTGCAAGCTCATCAAATATGAACGAAACACTTTTGTAGAACAGATATTTCTCTTAATTGATGAAAACACCTAAGGACCAAAGCTTCAGAATCAAATGCAGGTTAAAATAAAAACATGTTTTGCAGGATTAAAGCCAAAAGCAAAGAACAATCCAATAAACAAACGGTCTCAGATCCGAAAAGTAGAACGAATCAAACCTAAGTAGTCAGATTAAAACGCAGAATCGAAACAAATGCAAAAACTGAATCAAAGGTTCATCTACTCAAACACAATTGGAGCTGAGGCACTTACAGTGAAGGTAGAAGATGAATCAACGATCTCCAATGAGACGAGAGAAATCGTGTGAATCGTAAATTGAGAAAGAGAGAAGCTTCAAATAAAACAAAACCCTTAGACCCAAAAAAAGAAAGAGAAACCCTATAATTAATTTACTTAAGCCCATTGGACTCTAAGCCCAGTAATGACTCCACCCAATGAAATTGTGGGTACTTGACCCGAACCAAATTGAATTAGTACTATTCTTCGGTTTTTGGTCAGATTATCCATTTTTCATGGTGTATATAATTAAATATATCATTTTTAGTGGATTTCAATTAAATTGTTTGATTGGAATGTGATGATTTAATATTAAATTTCATATGCCGTTTTAATTACTTTTACAATTATGTTCTGTTTGATGTAATGAATTTTGGTTTAGTTTGGTAATATATTTCCACTCTAAGATTGAAATATGTTAAATACTTACAATTATTTACAAAAATTATGAAATTATTGAAAGTACTATGGAAGGTTCTTATTCAAATTTTGTCTAAAGTGGATAATGTAAAATTAGTAATAATCTCCTTTGATAAATTGGTTCAAGCGTTTAAGCTCTTCGTTTTGATGGTCCACAATGGTTCGAACCACATCAACCATAGAGATCAGTCCAACTATCTTCCCATCAATCACCGGTACATGCCTTATGTGATTCTCTACATCATTTTAATATAAAAAGTTATAATTTCTCAAAAATTTAAACATAATTTACGTTTTTGGATGATTTTGTATAATACCAAATTAATTATATATGTTAGTAAATTACCTGACATAAGTTGCATTGCTTTGAGTATATTTGTCCCAGACGAAACAGTGACCAAATTGCTCTGCTTAAATGTTTTACAAAATAAAATATTGATCACACAATTTAAAATAAAATAAATATGATAATATTTTGATTATGCTGACCTCGTCTGTCATAACTTCTCCAACTTTAGTAAGCTTTGATGATCTTCCTGCTCCGATTATCTTTTTCATATAATCTGTTACAAAATCATCAAATATAACATGAATAAAATAAACAGAAATATATAATATGTAGCCGATTACAACGTTTTATGTTATTGTCATTATAAATTATATATTTTTGGTATTTTAGATGGAATAAAAAAGTATTAATGAACCTCTCTCTGTGACAATTCCTGCGATATAATGTTGGTTTCCAGGTTTTAACACAACCAATGATCCAATATTATGCTTTGCCATCTGCTTTTGTTTGTTCAAAATATTTAAAGAATTATGTATTGTATAAAATAAAATAAACCGATCCACGAGTATTTTTTTTATTAATTGTTGTAGATAGACATAAAATTCTTAAGCAAAATAATATAACGATTTACAGTAATCGACTAAAGTAATATAACCAAAAATTATTCATAATCCGTAAAAAATATCAGAATAAAAATTTGTATAAAATTAAGCAAGTTTTCTAAACGGTTTATCTATGGATTTTCGATGAATTTTCGGCTATGACAATGGACCATTTTAATAAGAATATAATTACAATTTTTGTAGTTGAGACCATTTATACAAGACATTTGGATCCACCAATTAGTCGCATATATGTATATGTATGCAATACTTATATACCCTGTAATGTTATTCTTTATGTATATAAAATTACGACAATTTGACAAAACTATATAGTATATATGTACGTGAATGCATGACATAAACTCATATATACAGTCACGTCTTTGTATTATAATTTGCACCAAAACACGTCTTAGTAGCTAGAAAACATAAATACGAGAAGTAGGCAACGAACCTAACATCTATAGAACGAAATCGATATATATCAAAACAAATTCTATAATAAGTAAAGTTTTTTTTAGGCATAATTAAGTACGTAAACGTGATGAGCGAATCATAATAAAGCGAGAAAAGAGAGTTTTAACGAACATTTTTAACGGCATCGTAAACGGTGTCGTTTGTACGGCAAGAGATCCACGTGTCAACTTTACCACCGTCGATGTCTTTTACTGAAAGCACATCCGCTACCGTCAGATTCTCTAACCCTTTCTCCGGTGGTGGAGGAGAAGTAACACAACCAAAACCGGCTGATTCTTTCCTTTGAATCTTTGAGACTTCATAAGCTCTTGCTAATAATCCTCTCACAAAAGCTTTCATTTTTGGGTTTGAAAATTGATGTAAAGACAGAAACATGAATTGGGTTTTGTAAGACTTGGAGATTGGTGATCTTTGCTTCCATTGAAAGACTAAGACATACCTCGCTTAAACCAAAAGTTAATTGCTTTTAATTAAAAACTGAATGAAAAAGGATCTTGATTTGCTTGGTCCAAGAGGGAAAAAAGTATGTACATTAATCACACAAATTTCATTAGAAGAATATGATTGATGGTTTCATTCACAGACAGGCTTCGTATCGAAGCTGCTTAAACAAATGGCAAAAGCTTGGAATGCAGAGATCGGATAACGATAATCCATGGTGAAAATGTCTTTGCCAATTTTCCCAAACTGTAATATCACTCTCTCTTGTTCTTCTTCTGGGATGTTCATTGTCTTTCCTTCTTCTGCAGCAGCTGCAACTAGTTGGAAGTTTTTCACTGAAGCAACTGTGACTCGTCCTTTGAAGTTGAGACACCAGCATTGAAGCTGCTCGTGCCATCTTGGTGACTTGTTTTTCAGGACTAATGGTTCCTTTAGAATGGTTTCTCCACCCAAGTTCCCCGAGCAGAAATCCATCAGCGGTTTCTTCTTCTTCTTCTTCTTCTTTCCTTCGATTGCAAATTCTGTTGGAGACTGGACTGTCCCACCTTCTTGAATCGAGGAAATCGGGATACTGTTCATGACACATTGCATTCTTCGTGGACCTCTGGTTCTGAGTACATTCAGCTCATACAAGATAGAAGCTATGTTGTAAGTAGTAGCTGCTGATGATACCCATGGAGACACTTGCATTGATGGTGGGAGTTTCCGGTTCAGCAGAGGAGGTTGGTTTTCGTGGACTGTGAACTTAGTTCCCAGGAAATTGGATCTGTCCACAAACTTACATATAAATGGGCATGGCGATAAAATATAGAACAATAAGAACACACTAAAGAAGAACTCATGTTACCTCAAATTTCCTATGTAAGTACTGCTACTTCTTGAGAAGTCATCTCCTGACAAAGATACAACAAACTTCGCACCTGTCGCCCTCCTGACTCTCTTTGCAGATAACAACAGCTTACTCTTGTCACCAGAAAGTGCTACAATGATACAAACGAATGTTATTCACAATATACTCCAAACTCAATTCATAAGAGTCCTTAAGGTAATGATAGTAAACTAACCAGGGCTTAAACCGAGATAGAGACGGAATATTCCAGTGGCTCTTTCCCGTTTGATAAAGCATTGAATTGGAGCATCTCTAGGACCAGGCTAAACCAAAGAATCCAATGTTTTAGACAATGACTTAGAAAACTGGTCTGTTTAGAATCTTTAAAGAATTAGCCTAACCTGCTTTAGGGAAACTGGAAAAGTGAGCAAACCAGAGTGCTCAGGAGGCTTGACTAATTCTTTAGTCATCTCCCTCCACGACTTGCAAACAGAAGCACAAGCAACGACATCTCTCCTCGCAGGCCACAAAGTTTGTCCAGACTCAATTCTATGTATAATGTCAAGAAGTAACTCTGGAGGCAAATCAACCCAAATGCTCTGATTTAGACCTTCATCAGTTGATGGTGAAGAAGATGATCCTTCGGGAGCAATGTATGATCTTCCTCTTCGACCAATGATCTTATTACTATGACGATTATTGTTCTTCTCCCTAAACCCTCGTACTATGCTCTTGAATGACATTGCTAACTCTTACCAAAACTTTTCCTATAATTTTACAGAGTTTGTGAGAAAAATCTATGACACCAAGATACCAAATAAAACAAATCCTAATTCCAACCTGCTTATTGTCTTCCTCCTCAGAAACTTCTTAGCTCCTTTACGACAAATGAACGAGCTTCAAACAAACAAACAAATAAACAGAAATGTCTCAGATTTTCCAAAATCATACAAACCCATTTTAAAATATACAAACTTTGAGTCATGGAGAGAAACGGTAAAATCGATGAAGAATCATCGAATAGTTCAAGAAAAAAGTTTCGAGGAAGAAGACCCAATTTCTAGAGAAACAAAGAAACTGGGGAGAAGAATTTTGAAATCATAACTACAAAAAAGGAAAAAGCTTTCGAGAAAACAAATAAAATCATGGAAAGGGCATGGATCCGGCTTCTCCGGCATTATCATGAAGACTTCGAGAAAAGTTTAACAATAAAAACGAAACATCGAGAAACGAGAAAGAGAAATAAGAAAGAGAGGATGTATGTACCAACAAAAGCGACAAATCCATAGGGAAGCTCACAATAAGTTTATTTTGCAGAGAGAACAAGAAATTGGGTTGATTCCAATGAAGAATTCAGCAAAAATCGTCTCTTTTCTCTCTATTAATCTCGAATGCAGGTAGAACCAATCAACCACCACCTCTCCGCTGCCGTCACCGTCGCCGATTACGGAGAGGAGGAGGAGGAGGGATGAAGACGACAATAACTGCAACTATTCCGAGGAAAAAGAGAAGACAAATAGAGAGTGTTCCGTTTTCTTTTAATTATTAAAAACAAATAAAAAAAGAGACTACGCGCGTCCCATTCCTTTCAGCTGAAATTAGTAAATTACTCAAAATAGGATTTTTACGAAAAACTATTTATTTGGTCATTAATTTTAGTTTTCTAGAGTTATTCCAACTGGAATCCAATAAAAGATTAATAAATTGGAAACATATTTAGGATTTTTGAAGGATCAATTTAAGAATTTCAATCAATTATTTAGGCAGAAAATATTTGAGTATAGTAACAATTTACTATTCGTATTTGTAAATGGTTTTTAACCTAGTAGTTGGTGGTAAGTCAATTTAAGACAGTTCATTTATATAATCAGGGATAAGTCCCCATGGAATTTTATTAGGTGTGGCCTAATATGATTTACTGTCGGATAAAAAAAATTACTATTTGTACTTTGTAAAGTAATCTCGCGACTTTTTAAACTTTGAAAACAGATTCCTAATTATCAATAATAAAAATTTAAAATGAAGTTAAACGTTCTGTCTTAAAATAAGTTTTTTATTCAATATCTGGTTCATAGTAAAGTAGACTCCAAAGCAAAGTGAATTACAAGAGCAGGTATGCAGACAAGCATACATACTCTAAACAAACTGAAACAATTAAGATCTGTCTAGAGTTCTGAGAGATTCTCAGATCTGTCCGAGGAAGAAGAATGGATCTCTATTCGTTATATTAAGAACTTTATCACTCTTTTTTGTTCGAATAGAACTTAATCTCTATACCTCCGTTTTAGAGTTTTGATTTTAAAGTATTGATTTAAGTGCCTTAGGTGGTTAAAAATGTGGTTGGAATATCGTTTCAGCTCCGAGGTTTTGCTACTAAACGTGGTTTAATGTTTTTACCTTTGTGTCTATGCATCGATTGACTGAAATTGGTTTACAATTTGGATTATTTTCACAAATAATAAAGCCAAATCGTTTTCATTTTTCGGGTTATTTAGCTCAGTAGTATTGTTACACTTAAAAATTTCTATCAATCATCTCACGAAGGTATGTCATAAAAAAAAGATTGCTTTTCAGCGAGCACTTAATCAGATTAGGAGTTAATTTGGCAAAAAGTCGATCATGTGGCTCGGTAGTTAATATCGGTTTGATTATAGTAAATTCTATAGGGGCGTGTTATTAAGATAATTGGTCCTGAAACATCTGGAAAACAACACTTGTTATTGTTGTTGCAGAAGCATAAAACAAGGAGGTTATTACATGTTTGTTTATATTTCTTCAGCTAGGTTACATGTTTGGTAGTGGTGAAAAGGCTCTTGGTCTTGTGGACACTTTAATCAGAAGTGTCTCAGATGATAATAATAGGGGCTAATAAAAGACATTCTGTATGATGAGGTAATACCATTTCTATTCTCTTTTATAAATAAGACTCATTACCTTCTACGTAATCCCAGATGTCAAAAGTGATGATCTTTGTTATATTGTCCTACATTCCTACATTACTCGGTCTAAATGTATTATTTGTCCTATCAAAACTTAAATAACTTTCTTGTTCTTTTTCTTGTAGATGATTCTTGCTCATTTTTTTGAATTTTCATTGTTTTTGCATTCTATCTACAATTTATGTTGGATAGTTCACAAATATATTCTTTGAAATACGTTTTAACAAGATTTTCATGAAAAAAAACTTCTCAAAATTGTTTTCAGATTTATGTAATATCTTTTTCATCAAAACCATTTTTCAGAATATTTTTTTTTAAAAAAAAGGTTACAAAATATAGTGGGTACTAACTTTGTTGTCTATAAAAGGAAAGATCTTCGTATTAGGAAGACAATCTTGTAAGAAAATAACTTCTCTCGAATTTATGAAAACACAAAGTTTGGGATTTGTTATCGGTGAGTGAATAAAGAGTGTTGCAACTATATGTTGTTGGAAGTGAGATAGGTAGAATTGGATTTGTTATAAGTAGTAAATCATAGGTTTTATGGTGTTGCAATACTTGGTTTCAAACAAATTGTAGTAAGTT
This sequence comes from Lepidium sativum, assembly GCA_023374145.1. Lineage (NCBI taxonomy): Eukaryota > Viridiplantae > Streptophyta > Magnoliopsida > Brassicales > Brassicaceae > Lepidium > Lepidium sativum. The sequence continues at coordinate 15,369 of JAKUCM010008024.1, forward strand.
GTTTTGAACAAATCTTTGTTTCTCTAAGGTACCTTGAATTAACAAGTATCTTGTTTTCTACAACAAATTCTGTTGTGAAGATTATACTTTTCAATTACTACCGAAGCAGGTTATCATCGTCTTTAAACATGCTAGATCATAAGATCATTATGGAATCAACTACAAAGATTATAGGGGTCAACAAGAACATCATGCTTGAAGCAAAACATTATGGTTATTGGAAGGTTCGAATGATGCAACTCATTAAGAATCAAGACGAGGATGTGTGGACAACTGTTGAAGATAGATGTGAAGCTCTTTATGAACTGAGTAAAGGAGTGAAGATTCCCAAACCTAAATCAGTGGTGTTGATGAAGATGATTTCAAACTTACTCAAGGATGTAAGTCAGCAGAACAAGTGTGGGATGTGTTTCTAAGGTTCCATGAAGAAACAACAAGTGTGAAACGAACAAGATTCAGTCAATTTGATTCACATTTTGAGAATCTCAAGATGCAACTAGATGAAATCATTGTTCAGTTCAGCTCTAAGATTAACATTGTTCAAGTGTAAAAAATGTGGTATTTGTCTTCAAAGCTGATGAAGAACACGACCAACTTCAAGAAATTAGAGACAGTGTATCACTTTGGTAAATCATTTCAACAAGGTTTTGAGACGAGTTGAAAAGAGTCGAAACAGAGAAACATCACAATAGTTAACCAAACCAAATCGTTGTGTTTCAATAACCAATCTTTAGTTTGGTTTAGTTTGGTTTAGTTTCTGTCTCTAAAATTTGAGAGGTCAACAAAACAACGAACTCACTTGAGCGAAATTCGTACAAATTAGCCCCAAACGCCTCCATAAACCTCTTCTCTATCTGGAGCGACCAAAAGATACAACAAGCCTCTCATTTCACAGAATCGCTTGTTCTCTCTCTCCGCCTTTTTGGGTAATCGGAGAATCACAAAATGGGAACCCTAGGACGAGCAATTTACACTGTAGGCAACTGGATCCGCGGCTCTGGCCAAGCTCTTGATCGTGTTGGTTCTCTTCTTCAAGGGAGCCACCACATCGAGGAACACAGTAAGCTAGATTCTTTTCTTCTTTCACCCCTAGATCCAATCCCTATCTCTAATTTCTGCCTTCACCAGAAGAAAGCTGTTAACTTTCTTTGATTCTCGGTTTTAAAATTGAAAACTTTCGATTCGGGAAATTGTGGGTCTGATTGGCCCATCTGTTTTGTTATTTCAGTATCGAGGCATCGGACGTTGATGAATGTGTTCGATAAATCTCCATTGGTGGATAAAGATGTGTTTGTCGCTCCGAGTGCCTCTGTTATTGGTGACGTTCAGATCGGAAAAGGCTCGTCCATTTGGTATGGTGTTGTTCTTCGAGGTGAGGCTTTGATTTTTCACTAACCAAATTGGTTTTTATTCCATGTTATTATTAGTCCTGAAAGCATGAAAAATGGGAATAGAACGTCTTAGGCCTAACAGATTTTTGATAGCATTCAGCTTAAAGGAAATACTAAATTTGCAACACTATACTGTGCAAGGTGTAGTTTTTAGGAGAATCCAACTTATTCCTTGAATAAAAATACAAAATTTTAGTTTTGTTTTCTTAGACTTCTTTGAGTTGTGGATTGGCCTTTTTATCGAACTAGCTAGAGGAAATGAAGGTGCTTTTTGTCTTCTAATCTTGAGTATGGCTTTGTTATTGGTAACCTTTCTGATCATTTTAGTTGGTTTTTGACCAAATATCCTTGGTTCTGGGTTTAGTGTATTGTTGATGGAAATGTTCTGTTGTATATTGAGCTGAGGTTTTAACTTGTGCAGGTGATGTGAATCATATCAGCGTTGGATCTGGGACAAATATCCAAGACAATACTCTTGTACATGTTGCTAAAACCAACATAAGTGGCAAAGTTCTACCCACTCTAATTGGAGACAATGTAACAGTAGGTAAACCTTAAAGTTGAGTTCTCAGTTAATAACTACTTGTCTTACTTTATGCTGCATGGTTGTTACTTAAATACTTTGTCTGTAAAATGAAACTGAGCAGGTCATAGTGCTGTCATACATGGGTGTACTGTTGATGACGAAGCCTTTGTTGGCATGGGAGCTACACTACTCGATGGTGTGGTGGTTGAGAAACATGCCATGGTTGCTGCTGGCTCCCTTGTGAAACAGAACACACGAATCCCTTCTGGAGAGGTTAATTTATGTTCAGTTCTTCTTTTGTGGTTTACTGCCTACTGGGTTGTGAGAAAACTGGAACCTGCTTTATATGTCTCTAACTTGAAATGTAGCCTAAGAACCAAAGATAGAGCCCTAGGTGTTGTTATTTGAAACCTAGGAGCTATTCCAAGCCACTGCAATAATTGGTATTGAAAATTTTCTGCCAAGACGTTTTAATAAACCTAGCCCTCGTTAACTGTTATTTAACCAAGTAACTAACACCAGCTATAATCTTCTGTATTCAGTCCTAATAGGAGACCTATAGCTAAGGTTTTACTGGTTGAACTTCTTCCTGTAGATCTACTGTATCTTTGCTTAACAATTTGGTTGATACACTTCAGTTTACCGGAATGCTATGCCTACAAATTATATTTTATTTCTCTGAATCTGGGAACTACCTTTGCCTCAATTTCAATTTTACGTGTATCTGAGACAAGGGTGAGTAAAGTAATAGAGAGGGTCCTTGTGGTCCAACCATTGACTTAAGTATATATTTACAAGGACGTATCTACAACTTGTGTGTTCATGTGGCAGGTATGGGGAGGAAATCCAGCAAAGTTCATGAGAAAATTAACAGAGGAAGAGATAGCATATATCTCGCAGTCAGCAAAGAACTACATCAATCTGGCACAGATTCACGCCACAGAGAATTCAAAGTCATTCGAGGAGATCGAGGTTGAGAGGGGACTTAGGAGGAAATATGCACGAAAGGATGAGGATTATGATTCAATGCTTGGGATTACCCGTGAAATTCCAGCCGAGTTGATTCTTCCTGACAATGTCTTACCGGGTAAACCCGCCTCCAAGGTTCCAGCTACTCAGTACTAATTCCAATGTCAACTTGTTTTTGTGTGTTTGAATCATTTCAAGACAAGATTCTCTGGAAGGTCAAGACCGTTATTGTTTTGGTTTTCACTTTTCTTCCGAACAAGCAGGGGATTTATCATCCTTGCTCAATAATGTACGGTTGCATTATGAAGTCATTTCTTCAGGGAAACTATTGCAGAAAGAGATACAAGTTGTATACATTATGGTGCTGTTTTTTCGAGTTAACTATTAAGCGCAATCATTCAGAAGGGTCTCAATTTGATATCTTCTCTAGGTTTGAAGACTAATATGTGGCAAGTTTAACTTGAAAGAGAGCTAAATAATTCGAAAAACTAATAACCAATTCAAGTGAAACGGTCTTATGTTCCAAGCTGTTAAAGTAAAGAGAGTGAGAACCAAATACTTAGGACATTGACTATTTTCTTAGCTGAAAGATGTGAATACTTGGAATTTTTGACACTTTAACATATTGTAAACCGCAAGTTGATTTGTTAATCCAACTTTAACATATTCTTACTTGCTCACAGTTCCATTGGTGCAACATCTTGATCACCTGAACCACCTTGTTCCCCAGTTCCAGCGGCAGCCTCGGGCTCAGCCTCACCCTCACCAGCATCCTCCTCTTCCTCAGGAACCTTCTCAAACGTATCAATCACCTGTTGTATGCTTTCCTGGTCCAAGAAATGGAACGGTTCATTTACTCCTAGAACAGAAACCGTGCATAGCGAGCTCTTTAGTGTTTCCCCTTGCAAAGTTTCCCTTATAGCCAGAATAGCATCTTTTATCAGATCTTCTCTTGATGACTCTTTGAAGTTCTCGAATCTGCGTTCCAGATAAGTTTTCGCAGCTTGTGAGCGAGACCCAATTGCAAACGCTTGATATTCAAAGTAGTTTCCGCTTGGGCAGTTGTAGTAGAGATGAGCTCCTGACTCGTCCAATCCACCTACCAGCAAACCCACACCATAAGGCCGTTTCCATGACCGTTGGGTACATACCTGCTCAAAAGGAAATATGAAGAGGATAAATACAAGGCGAACAAATAAATTCAAATGATGAATGAACATAAGAGCACTGTTCAAATTACAAGACTGATATAAACGGGTTCTCTTCAGTAATCAGTTGAAGTTGTGTTGTCAATACAAGACCTAACTAAATGTTTGACAGACATGAGATTACTAGTGGGATGTAGCAAAAAAAACCTTCTTAAGTTGTGAATACATCATCTAACTTAAGAACACTACGTTAGACGCCCAAAGTAGTGAACATGTAGCATAATGTCCTATGGAAACTGTGAAACAACATCTTACTGGACATGGTCCGTCAGGCAAGTAAGACACGCTACAAATGCTAGAACCATGAAACCAGAAGTGAACAACAAAGATGTTTTGTCGGATCCTTTTTTGACTGCAAAATAAGTAAACCTCCTTTATTAAGCGAAGAGAACAGAGGAGGCCAACAGAAATCAACACATTCTTATACAGTTTCTATTGGCCAAGTGGACATTAGTTAGGTATTCTCATGGTATAGTTAAAATCTTCATGTGGATTAAGCAGCTGGAAGAGAATTTCTTGTAAGATTAGTCTCAAAGGCTAAAAGTAGCAATAGAAGTGTAAATGATTAGCAACTCAAATAGCTCTAATTCCCAATCATCTTGGTGTCACTGCTTGCATGACACAAACACATTTTACTGATAATTTCAGTCACATTGCTAAGAAAAGCATAAGCTTGACTCAAATTTCAGAAAGCTTCGAACTCTCACATCTTAAAAGTAAAGTCGTAGTGTAAATTAGGTCAAAATAATGTACGGACTACGAAATTCCTAAGCTTCCCGAATCTCAATTTACCTGAGCCTTATCAGCGAGAAGAACAACGAGACGGCCAACGGGAAGAGGAGACTCATAAGTGAAAGAGTGATTGATAGACTCAGATCTCATGTAACGAGAGAGAACACGGCCATCAGCAGTGAGACCAGCGATTGCGACACCAATATGATCATCAACCTTAAAGATCTTCCTCTGATGAGAAGAGAGCTCTGACTGAGCTTTGTTGACACAAGCGAGGACGACATGGGAGCGAGATCTGAGTCCAATTGCGGCAGAGCCTTGCTTAACAGCTTCCATGGCATACTCGACTTGGAAAAGCCGACCAGTTGGGCTCCATGTAGTCACATCTGTATCGTACTGATTCCTAAACATTTTCTTAGCTTCGTCGTCGTCTTCTTCCTCTCTTCGTCAGAAGCCTTTAGTTCGGTTCAAGCTACGAAATGATGGTTTCTCTTTAGAAGAACTAAAGCAAAATGGGCTTATGAAACTCGATGGACTTTTTCCGATTACTAACCCCATTACAATTGTTCTACACTAAAATTATTATTAATGATTAATTAAATTAAGGTTTGATTCGAAGGTAAATCATAAAATTGAAGTTTAATTAAGAAAAAAAGATAAAACTAGAGATAATAAGAATCAGATTTGGTTAATGAAATCAATAGATTACGATTAATTTTAAAAGAAATTAAGAAGTTTGAGTTTAATTATAATTTTTTTATAAAAGAATTGCTCAAATAGAGCAAAACTATCCTATAATCACAAAAACAGTTTTTGTTATAAAAAAAGAAAGTAAAGAGTGTAAATATGATTACACCCTTAAAACAAAAACGTAATTTTTTTTTTTTCTTCTTCTCTGGTCAATTTCACAAAAGAAAAGAAACATAACCATCGTTTATTTCTCTTTCTTTTCTTCGTCGTCTTACTCATCGTCTTTGTCGTCTTACTTATTGTTTTCTCCATTATTTTTTTCTTACTCGTTGTCTTCTTCTTCTTTTTCATCTTTTTCGCGGCGACATTTGGGTTTGTCGTTTACGTAGACATTGGGTTTGTCGATTTTGCGATACTTGGGTTTATCATTTGTTTTCATCTTTAGATATGCCTGAGAAAAAGTAGCAGGAGAAGCTTTTAAGACATTGTCTACCGGTGATGAAGAACCGAAGCACTAACCATTACTGCAATTTTAAAAACATCACTAATATGATCAAGAGTATTGGTGAGGATGCATACGTAGACATAAATGAGAACTCTTGCCTAGGTGTTTTTCTGAAGCATGAAATTGTATTTGTTTATGGGAAAGTAAACTCGACTCCACACCCGCACGTCAGCTTTTATCAAGTACGCATGAAGTTTTAGATCGAACACCTGAATCTGAGCAAGTATAGCGTTGAACTCATCAACCCTAAAAGCAGTGGCAGCTTTCTTGAACAACATAAAGGGCTCACCCCCTCTAAATTTTGAAAAAACGTTCTTACGTAGGTGGTAGGTGCAAATACCCCAAGAAGAAAGTGGGTACACATCTTTGTGGCTTTAGCAATGGGTTTGTGCCTATCTCATATGATGGCAAGTTCTCTCTCATCAGGCATCACACAGTTGAGTGGTCTAAAAACAATTCCCAAGATTCGTCATTCTCCGTATCAACCACACCGAAAGCCATAGGAAATATGTTAAAGTTACCGTCTTGCATGGTAGCAGTTAATAGAATACCTTTATACTTCCTTTGCAAAAAGGGTCCATCAACAACAACCTTGCTCATGTACGGAAAACCCCTAATACTTGCATCGAAGGCAATGAATAGAAAGTTAAACCTGTCTTGCCCGTATACTTCGAGCTTTATTGGGGTTCTGGGATTCACTCTTCTAATAGCAAACAAGTACGATGGAAGTTCTTGGAAACTACTTTTAGAACTGCCTGTAACTAGAGCTCGTGTTTGGCTTAGAGTACGGTGTGCTTTATCGTGGTTATGACGACGTCAACTCTACTACGAAGGAAAATTAACTCTACTCCAAGGAATTTAACTCTACTACAAGGCGCTTAACTCTACTAATTCCACATTAACTCTACCACGTCAAAGTTAACTCCACCATACCAAACTGAAGTCTAACTCTACTATACAAGTTTAACTAAATAAATTAACTCCACTACAAAAAAGATTAACTCTACTACTTCCACATTAATTCTACTACGTATTTTTAACTCCATTATACCGATATTTAACTCTACTATAAGGAAGATTAACTCCACCATGGCGAATTACATTATATGAAGTTTGTACCTTTAGACCGAATCACTTGTTCATTGAATCAGCAACGTGTCGAGGAAGAAGAGATGGCCCAATTCCACCTACGAATTCCATGTATAACCTTCCTGAAGACTTCCGTAGACGCTTGTCGTGCACAACTTGATCTCTCTGTAACAGAACAACTAATGTTCTCCCCTATACTTCCCGACAAAGAAACAACCACCATCGTCGACATGTGAAACTCGCACTCTCCACTGACAGTTTGGTACCCAACATTTCACATCCAACATTGTCTTCGATGAAGCAACAAGATCGAAGTCAAACCTCTGTAAGACAGATAGAATCTTTAGCATCGCCTTGAGTTCTTTTTTTGATGAGTATCGTTGCCCGACAACCAATGCTAGTGCTGACATTTCTATGTCTAAATACTCAGCATTCAAATCCAACCCCATTGCTTTCTCCGAGAGGTTTTTCTTCTCTTTTTCCTTCGATTTTCAACGAACACTGATATAATCTTCATCATCCGTCGAAATCGACTTAATTATCCTACTTACTTAATTTATCCGATTTAAAAAAAAATAGAAATAGCTTAGGTCCGTCCACCTAACACTTAAAACATCTCCAATAAGGAAAACTCCATAATGAATATCTTAACATTATAATAATAATATTTTTTATAATTTTAAAATTTTATTAATTGAACCAATTAAAATGTGACACATTTAAAAACTATATATTAGAGTTTCTTAGACCATCTCTAACGGGAGATGGTAATACCGGTTCTCAACATTATAAACAATGTAAATTAAAAAAGTAAGAAAAATATAAAAAGGAGATTCTTAAAAAGGCAAAAAAAGAGACCGAGGTTCTTGCTTAAGAACCTCTCACCATCACGTGTGACTACGTGATTGAACAAATAATTTTTGAAAATAAAATTTAAACAAAAAACTTAATTTTTATAAAATAATATTATTTTATTACTTTACGACTTCTAATTAAGATCCCACCGATTTTGATGCTCTTGAAACTCTAAAATAAAAACACTAAATAACTCTTTTTCCTTCTTTTTTATTTTTTTAATATTAAAAAATTAAAAAAAAAATTGTAAGAACTCACAATTAGAAGTGGTCTTAGTTCTACTTAGGACACTAATTTGGATAAATCAACTCAATTTCAATATTGATTTTAGTAAAATAACTTGATTTTACTATAACTTGAACCATATTGACTTTAGTAAAATAAAATTGATTTTACTATAACTTGAATAGTATCTTCTTAGTGGGATGCATCATGCATTAGTGACTCATTTCAGACATCTATATTTCTTTTCATCTACCTTTTTATTTGATGAGAGAAAATTAATTTTTATACATACAATATATAGATTTTAATTAGATAAAAACACTAATAAATTCACTAGATTACATAATTATGTAAAAGTGGGAAATAAAAATAATATACTTTACAAATCAAATTATATAGTAAAGTATTATTTTGGTACGAAAAGATATGAAAAAAAGTAAATAATTTTATTAAAGTATGACATAAACCAAAAAAAGGAAGTAAAGAGGAATGCCTGAGTGGTGCAATCTGTTTTATCACTCCATTCATTCAGGTCCGGCGACGACGACGCCACTGAGCGAATATTCCGATCTAACTCTCACCGGCTATTCCATTCCTCCATGGAAAATGATGTCAAGGTCGATAACAAGGTGATGGAGGAAGCTCACCGTCTTCTCCCTTCTCAATCTCTTCCCTCCAATTCCAAAGACGAATTTGAATCCGAATCCGAAGCTGCCTACGAATCGAGTGATAAGATTGTGATTTTCGATTTCGAATCTGAAGATGATCCCGCCACCGGAGACACAGCACCGCCGTTTTCCTGGCGGAAATTGTGGTTATTCACCGGTCCGGGTTTTCTTATGAGTATAGCGTTTTTGGATCCAGGGAATCTAGAAGGAGATCTACAAGCTGGAGCAATTGCTGGTTATTCTTTGCTATGGCTTTTAATGTGGGCTACAGCTATGGGGTTACTAATTCAGATGCTTTCTGCTAGAGTCGGTGTTGCCACTGGAAGACATCTGGCTGAGCTTTGCCGTGATGAGTATCCGACTTGGGCTAGGTATGTGCTTTGGTCT
>JAKUCM010008025.1:0-17342 GCA_023374145.1 Lepidium sativum
GAATAGAGCCTAATGTTTGGCCTAATAGACATATATAATATGTCTTGTCTAAAGTATGAAAGAACACATTTAGTATCAAAGAAATGCTCTTTGGTATTGATTAGAAACTTAGCTCAAAACTAACTAATTATATGTTCTTAGTAATCTTTCTTGTGTTATTCACAAACTCGATTATCACAAGTATATATAGATTACCGATCCTTTGATATCTCTTACTAATCATATTCATAATAGATATAACTCTTACTTCTATCTAGAATCTCTTTGAACCTATCTTATCTCTATTATCCTTTTTAAAATAAATTTTGGACTGCAAGCTATTGCAGCTTATGTAACAATCACCTTTAAGCTTCAAGTCATTTTTTTGAAATGTATTGAACTCCTACTAGACTTCTCACTTGCTTGAACTTGATTCTTGCAAGGGCTAGCTTCAATATGTCTGCCCGTTGTTCTTCTCCGGGTATGCACTTAACTATGATTTGATCATTTTCAATGCATTACCTAATGAATGATATTGTTTGTGTATATGCTTACTACGGCCATGAAAAACTAGATTTTTAGTGAACTCAAGTGCAGATTTGTTGCCTATCTGAATGACTGTCTCTGAACACTCTTTTCCCGTGATCTCGCACATTAAGTTTTAAAACACAATGGCTTGCTTTGATGCTACAATGGCTGCCATAAACTCAGCTTCATATGACGATACAACATATGTGTTTTGTTTCTGTAAACACCATGTGATGTGATTGGTGTTTCCCCTACAAATTCTTTCTCCAATATAAGTTATCCGAATTATTTTGGTCAAATTTGTCTTGTCAAAATATTGTCAAAACTCTTTTTGGTCAAAAAAACTATTTTATCAAAATATAATCAAAATATTTTGACTATTTAGTGACTAAATATATAATTCACTAAAAATTGATAGATATTTGATTAAAATTATCTTGACAAAAATTTTGGTCAGAAAATATGGTGTTTTCTTGCTTATAATGGTTCCTTAAAGATATTCCAGATTTCAAAATATTTTATAAATAATAAATTAATATTCTAAGGGGGACTCATAATATAATATAAAACCCATGCATGTGTTCGGCATTTTTATGCTTTTAACTCTTGTTTATTTTGTGTTTGTGTGTTTTTATTTGTATTTTTTGTGGTTCTAAACCATTACCATTATTTTTATCAATTAAAGTTTGAATATTAATTTTTTTTGTTTTTATTATAATATTGGGATAGAATGATTGGTCATTAGTTAAATTCCAATATATATAAGTAATAGGACTCGATTTATGAATATGAGATAGTATGTGCTTTTAGTAGATTTATCATTTGCCACTAGATCAAAAACATTTTCATACAATATCAAAACAAAAATTATCAACACTGAATCACAACAAACCATACAAATGAACAATATTTATGTCTTCCATTTCCATGGTTTTAACTCTTATTTATTTTGTGTTTAAGTCCTATTTATTCTAAAAATTAAGTTTTGTATTGCAATAAATTTTTTAATATTTTTTATTATATATCTCCAAATTTTAAAATTGAATATTTTTTTGACTGAACTAAATGATAAAATCTGGTCAAACTATTAGTGTTAATTACATTATGTCAGATAAAGTTTTGACCAATTTTTAGAAGAGAAATATTTGGTTATTAAATTTTAATCATGACCATTTTAGAAATAATTTTATTACCTAAAGTTATTTATTTCTTTTTGATCAAATGTTATTGACTATTTTTTGGTCAAAATTCTTAATAATTTTGTTGGTCATTTCCAAATTCTAACCATGTGTTTGACCAAATATTTTTTTACCATATAATTTTGATAAAGATGTTTTTATCTTTTGACCAATTTATGCTTATTTCCAGACTAAAGTGTGGAATTGAACTAATTTTTATATGTCGAATGTATGGATTTTCAAATAACAAAATAAGATCCTTCAGAATTTTAATATGTAATCATGAGAAGCAACAAATAAATGGCATCTATATTAGGAGCTGTAAACTTGTAAATAATCACTAAAAATCGGTTTTGATTTTTCTTTAAAACATGGATTTTCATACGAACAATTTATTAAGTGAATTTTAATATTTTTGCAGCAATTCGCATTTTATTCTTTTTACATAGAGATTCAGAGGGTCAAGACTCTACATTTCTATCAGGCAAGATTCATTGTTTTTGTTTCGGTTTTCTATTGTAAACGTTTTACCATGAAAGTTTGAGGAAATCGACTAATTACCAACTAATTTGGACATAATATTTTCATCTAAAGTTATCTACCACTTTTTAGTTATATATTATTAACTATATTGTTTTAAGATATTGACTCATTACCAATTGTTTGTTAAATCCCTCGGCGTTTTTAACCATTTTTCAAACTGGAATCACAGATTTCACCGTGTTACCGTTTCTCTTCTCCGCCGATATTGTCTCCTCCGTCGGTGTTTTCGAGAGCAAGATCACATGTAAGTTTCCTCAAGATTTCATTATATGTTTCGTTTCATTTTAGTGTGAAACAAAAATCCGACATTCTCGTTTGATTTCTTCATGTAGAGTCTTGATTTTGGTTTTTATTTTGTGTTTCCTCACTATTTACTGAAACGATTTATGAATAATAGATTCTAGGGTTTTAGGTTATGAAGTTTTTTTAAGACTTTTTGGTTTTAGATGTAAAATTCATTTGGTAATATGGTTTTGTTATAGTAATTGATACGATTTTCATAAAATTTGATCCAAATTTGGTAGTGATTGGTCCGATTTTAGGATTTTAGGTAATGGAAAAGTATAAGTTAATGTCTTATAAAAATTGGTTCATATGTGTTTATGTGATATCAATTCCGATTAGCTAATAGATTTTAGAACCCAATATCATTTAAAACCAGATTTCAATTACGAGTTTGTTGTCTAAAATTTTATGTGATGATTTAAGTGATAGCTGATAAAAGAGTTTATGTGATGATATTTAAGTGATAGATGATAAAAGAGTTTATGTGATGATTTGATTTCGTTAATGTGATGTGGCTTATTTGATTTTGTTTAAAGTGATTATGTGTTGATTTGGTTATGTCTACTGTTCTGTGAATTGAATTCACAGTTGATTATGCTATATGTTTTACAAAATTGATGATGCAAATGATTATGTGAATTGAATATAATTGAATTGATTTGTGAATTGAATTGATTTTTGCTTAAAGTGATTATGTGATGATTTGATTATGTCTCCTGTTTTGGTGATAAAAGTGATTATGCTATATGTTTTACAGACATTATAACCTAATATATATAATGTTTTTGTGCTATATAAAATGATTATGCTATATGTTTTTGTTTGATAAAAGTGATTATGCTATATGTTTTACAGACATTATAGCATAAGCTATATAAACTAGTCAATCGTTATGTCATATGATGATTGATGAACAGATGAACATGAACACACACAAAATAGTGGCTAGCTATTGTAAAGAGTTTGCAGGTATCAGAAGCGTCCTTTTGTAAATGTAATTCAATTCTAAAAGAGATTATTCAGGAGAGTAGCAAGAGAAAGTGATTATGATGTACATTGTAAATGTGGCTTATTTGATTTTGTTTAAAGTGATTATGATGTACATTTTACAAAGAAAAGTAATTATTGCTAGTACTTTTAAGTCTTATTAGGTATTGATTTGAGCTTTCTATGTTGTGCAGATGGCATCTTCGGATCATCCACCACCTTCTACCACTGAAGATGCTGCTGATACTCCTAATTCTGGGAGTAAACGGAAATAGACTGCAGATCAGGGTAAGGAGAGTAAAGGGAATAAAAAACAACGGAGTTCAGTTTGGGATAACTTCACTATCCTCAACCTGGTTGTTAAAGATGGATTGACAGAGATAAATGATAGTGTTTATGGAATTAGGAATGCAATCAGTTACGTGCGATCTTCTGGAAATAGACAAAAGTCGTTTGAGCTGCGGGTTGATACTGGAAAAATTCATAGAGGTAGTCTACCTCTAGATGTAGGAACTAGATGGAATTCAACCTACTTAATGATTAATCAAGCATTGAAGTTTAGAGTAGCATTTGATAAGATGGAGGAGGAAGATGTGCCTTACAAAGCTGGTTTCTTAGAAACAGTGGATGAGGAAAAAAGAATGGGACCTCCACTTTCTGCTGATTGGGAATCAGTAGAAGCTCTGATGAAAGTGTTCGTGTTGTTTTACAAAAGTACTTTAGTGTTGTCAGCTTCGAATTCAGTGTGTTCGTATTTGTGTTACAATGAAATTGTAACAATAACATTGAATCTTCAGTCTTATAGTAGAGGTAACAATATGACTTTGAAGAGTCAATTGCTATGACTGAGAAGCTAGACAAGTATTGGAGTCCAACCGAAAATAATAAGATGATCATAGTTTCTAGTGTCTTTGATTCGTCTAAGAAGATGAAGTTTGCACAATTGTGTTTTGAGAAACTCTATGGTAAAGATAGCAGGGAATTTGCACAGTTAAATAGTGTCGTTATGGACATCTTAGAGAGATTGTTTGAGGAGTACAGCAGTAGACATAAGATTGCAATAAGTGTTACTAATTCAGCTCAATCGCCTCTAAATTCGTCTTACTCACAAGAGCAATCTGTTTCAGAGAGAAGGAAACCAGTTTCAGTGGAAAATGATCTAGGGTATGAATGGATTCTCTTTATATAGAACTTGTGAGTGAGATAGGATTGCTAGATGATTGTACAAAATTAGAAATTTATCTTAAAGAGAAGGTAGAGAATCCTAATATTATGGCTGGAGCACATTATGATGCAATATCTTGGTGGAAACAAAATTCACTGAAGTTTCCGATTCTGTCTGAGATTGCTGAGGATGTACTTGCAATGCAAATCTCTTCAGTTGCATCTGAATCTGCGTTTAGTACTAGTGGGAGGGTGCTAGATCCATCAAGAAGTTGCTTAACAAATTATTCAATTCAAGTGTTGATGTGTGTTCAACAATGGTTGAAGTGTGAAGTTCATGTTAGTGATAAAGGCATTATGACAACACGGGAAATGCTTTCAGATTTTGAAATGCAAGATGAGCTCAGGAGGGGTAAATTTGATTTTGTGTTTTAATAACTTGTAAGTTATACTTTTGTTTATGGTTGAATAACATGGTTTTGTTTTTCATATTTTATAGAATTTGAAGATTTAGAAGTTGGAAACTGAAGTCTTTAAAGATTGAGGTATAATACTAATTGACTACACATCCGTTTCTTTGAATTTGTTGTTGCAAATTGTTCGATATGTTACAGGGGGAATGAATGAAGAATATATCTGAATTGAAGTATGTTAGTCACTTTTGTTGTTTTTGAATGTATTTGGATTATATTTCACTATTATGTTTTACATTTAGATATTATTCTGTGATTATAAGATACAATTAAGTGATTTTGTGTTCGGGTACTTAGGGTAATTGACTGTTTTCGGGTACTATCGAGTATTTCAGATATTATCGGTATTTTGGGTATTATCGGGTATCGGGTATAATTATCAGAAACCACAAACTACTCAATAGTTTTCACAAATTTATGGACCCGAACCGGACCCGACCCGGAAGTGAAACTGGACCGAATTATTTTCAGTTCTACTTTGGGTATCAAAAATTATACCTGACCCGATCCGGAATCGGTAAGAACCGAACCGATTTAATACTGTTCTTATATGGATATTAAAATTATAGACCAGAAAGACCCGGTCCCAATCGGATAGTACTAATATCCGACCCGAATACCCATATGCCGTAGACTATGTGAACACATATGATTAGTTTATTTCATTCAAGGCCCAGTTTATTTATTTTTTCATATAATAATAAGAGATCTAATTTATTTCATTATTCTCCTCAGTTTAACATAATCCTCTTACACATATAATTATGTGCCTCGAAAACAAGATGAACGTCTTAAGATGAGACTCGAGAGAAAATACACAAACTAAAACACATTGGCAAAAAAAGGAAAAGAAAGAATAGAATAAGTTTCAGTGCCAGGCCAATACAATGTCCGTCAAAGCCGGCCTCATACTCTCCTTCACGAGTCTCTTATACTCCGTTGTATCTCCACCGATCTTCTTCAGCACCACCATGTGAAAGCTTGGCGCAATCTCAAACACCTCTGCTTCCACCACTGCAGCCTCAGCCACCATCTTCACCTTCCATCCTTGTTCCTTCTTTATCACTTTCATCTTATGCTCCTTCCCTATCTTCACCAGCTTCTCTGTTATCTCAGACGCCTCTCTATTCGATGTAAACCTCATCTCCTCCTTCTCCTCTCCCTTCTCAAACAGCCCTGACAGATCAAACCCTATCGACAGCGATATTATCTCAAACGCATTCAGGTTGATGCACCGCTTCTTTTCCTTCTCTGTACTTACATTTGCGCTTGCCTCTGCATCTACGTCTGTCTCTTCATCAACTGATTCTTTCTGCTCTTGCAGGCCTTTCCGAAACCAGGAGCTCTGCATTATCTTCTCAGTTGATATCCTCGTGTTCGGGTTAGGATCCAAGATCCTCTTTAGCAATCTCCTTGCCCCCGGAGCAAACCCGCTGGGAAACTTGACCTCGGCTTTACCAATCTTTTTATACAGCTCCATCAGATTCGAATCACGGAAAGGGAGATACCCCGCGAGCAAGACAAACAATATCACTCCACAGGACCACACATCCGCTTTAAACCCATCATACCCTTTCCTGCTTGAGAGAGAGAGTGCAACATATGCAGGGGTCCCACACGTCGTGTGTAGCAACCCATCTTGCCTTCTAGAGTCAGCAAGAGCGCTCAGACCAAAATCAGACACCTTCAGATTTCCTTCCTCATCCACCAACAGATTCTCTGGCTTCAAGTCCCTGTGGCAAACTCCACGGCTGTGACAGTAGTCAACAGCGTGTACAAGCTGTTGAAAGTATTTTCTTGCAACGCCTTCTTTCAGCTTCCCACTTGACACTTTGTTGAACAGCTCGCCACCCTTAACGTACTCCATTACAAAGTAGATATTAGATTTTGTGGCCATAACTTCGTGGAGCTCGACGATATTAGGATGCTTCAAGAGTTTCATGACTGAGATCTCTCGCTTAATCTGCTCGTTCATACCAACTTTCAAGACTCTGTCTTTATCGATGACCTTAACAGCTACATTGTCACCAGTTTTCAAATTCCTCGCATGGTAAACCTTGGCAAAAGTACCCTGACCAAGCAACCTCCCAACCTCATAACGGAGCATCAGCACAGACCCTTTCTTCTCCATTGCCTCGCAGATCAGCTTAGACTACTATTACACACTATGAAAATATAACAACACCTTACAATATACTAAGAGACGGTGATGAAGTCAAGAGCACCCAAGAAGATGATCAACCGTCTTCGCAAAGATCATGCATCCATGTGGCGTTTTTTCTACCATAGTGAGAAGAAGAAGAAGAGGAAAGCTGGAAAGTGTGAAAGGAGGGGTGAAGGGTGGTGCGGTTTAGAAAGCGGGTCTGGTGAGGGAAGAGCGACAACAACGGCCCAAAGGAAGAAGGGATCTCTGAGGCTGTAGAGCACTTGTGTTCAGCTTTTAAATACATGTTTCTGCATTCCCTGGATTCCAAGTTGTACACTCTTTGATTTCGCCGTAGAACAACAACCACAACCTGAAATAGACATGAATTTGAGATACTACTCCACCAACCCAACAATCTAGTTTGGATTTGAAGAATCAACTCGAATACTATATATATTTTGTGCCTAACATCAGAAATCGAACACCAAAACTGACAAATACAGAGGATATGCGAAGCGAATTAACTTAAATCAAAAGTCGATCGAGCTAGGAACAGATTAATAAGTGGAGCAAATATTCAGGATTTTGCTTATCGAGATCCAATAAAATCGCATGGAAATCATCGAGGCAAATTCTAAAAGAATCCATCCATAGAAACAAGGAGAAAAATCTAGATCGAGAAGAGCAGAAATGTAGAAGAATTACCTGAAAGGGAGAGAGAGGAGGAAACTGGAAAAGCAAAGCTGCGAGGAAAGAAGAGAAACGTTTGACGATATATTAATATGGGCGGCCAAGAAACGAACAAGTTGAAGGCAATGGGATATGCGAAAATGCCATTATCCTAATTTTCTATTTTTAATCCAACAAACAGCCAACCTGTTGTGTTGTCTTTTAGGACCATTTGCTTTTCATTATAGTCCTCTTGTTGGTTTCCGTTTTATTAAAATACGTTATCACTTCTTATCTTCCATCATTACACACTAACCATTTTTGCTTTATTACCTAATCAAACACTAATCAATTCTCTAAAAACTGATGCTCTCTCCTTTTACCATCTGCCATTGACCCCAAAATATGCATCTTTATTATTTCTTTTAATTTTTATTCATTTAAGACAAATATCAATTTATATAATATAATAAATCACTAAAATGTTCTCTAATTTTGTCTCCACTTTTTCCACTTCCTTCTCTCATTTTTATTTATTTTATGTTGAAAATCTTTTTCTAAAAAAGAGAGAAGAAGTTCACTTCTCTTCTTATGATTTCTATTCTTTCTCTGCTCAAGAGGTTAGAGGAATAAACATTCAATTCTTTTCCCATGATTATTGATGTTTTTGCTTCTTCTTTTTTTCTGCAACCATTGGCTGATCCATATTTTTAAGGATTACCAAATATCGACTACGAGTTTGAGTTCGAATAAGGAAATTGATTGGGGTTGATGCCAGAGAGCTCCTGTACAAAGAGGTAAATTAAAACCATCAACATAAGCCTAAGAGACATATATGTGTATGCTTTACTTTTACGAATCTTTTAAACATTTTTTTCAATCATCCATAGATGTTGCAAAGAGTATTTACAAGGAGAAGAGAACATCAACTCTCATTTTCTATACCCGAGGTTTGACACAACTTCTCAAAAACCTTTTCCTTAATAGTTTGTGGATTTCGACATCAAATATAATGAAACAGTTCAAAGAAAAGTTTGCCCAACTCGAAAAACATAATGATGATGAAGAGGAAGTAACTTCCCTCCAGTCCAGAGAAAGTACACTCTAGAATTTCATTTTTAACCACGACCAGGTATGAACACTTTAAAATTGTGGTTAATTTAATATTAGCGCCATCTTAAAATTTACTTCTGTGTAATTTGACTTGTGTGGGGTGCAATCTAAATACTAGAAAATGAATAAGCAAAACAAAAAAGTTGTAATACTTTAACCCGTGGTGCAAGACACAAGTCTAAGTACTAGTAAACACAAGGTGACACATCAACATTTTGGACTATTCTGGAAATGACACATCAACAACTCTTTTTAATCTAACAACCAATATAGTTATAACATTAATACACCTAATCAAGAAGGAAAACATTGATTTCGGTGAATAATTGTACTTGGACTGTATTGTTTTTGTCCGTTACAATATTCTTAAGTTAATGATGAAATTAACAAAGAAGTTACTTATTATTAACATGATTGTTTTAAGTGTCTAATTCAACAATGAATTGTTCTTTCTCTTATAAAAATGATTTGTATTCTTAATATAAAAAAGTTTCTAGTCCTAATATAAAAAATATTATTAAAATTAATTTTTATATAAATACAAGCATATAAACAATTTCATAATTACGAAAATTCATTAGGTATTTCTCGCTCTCGAAAAAATTACTTATTCATAATCACGTGTCGGACATTTATTCGTTCGTCGGACCGTAGCCTGGAACATAAAACAGCTTGGCTCTGACTGTAACACGTAACTTATTATATAATATAAAGTAGTATATGAATGAAGAGCGTTGGTTTTGTAACTTTTGGTTTCTGTTTTACAAGAACAAATAAGAAATGGGCCAATAGCCCATAAATGGAGAATAGACCCAAAGAACAAGTGTTTTCCAAGCATGCATGTGTACAAATGACGACCAATACCACGATTCAGGTGGTCAAATTTACGAATCTGCCACTGCGTCTAGTACAGGAACGTGGGTGGCTGGATCTGGACAGACGCGGAGGATAGAACAGACGTCTTTCTTTTCCAAGAACTTCTCCACATCCGCAAGCATCAGAGGCCCGTATTCGAATACCATCTTCTTGCACTTTATTACAACATCATTAAAAAACATCATTAGATCCATTAGATGATCACAGCCAAAGGATGGCAAGAATCTTAGATTAAGAAATTCATTAATATGCTCGAGAACTGCAGGCATTCTCTAGTTACCTACCTTGTCCTGGTAATTGTTTAGCGACTTGCATTCCTTCAGAAGTAAGCGAATTATCTTCAGCTGCAAGATTTCATAGACAAAAGAAAAGTCTTTATCTTAAGCAGAAATATCTAAATTGAAAATTCAGATAGCAGAGGAAGGTGCAAACCTTAGTCTCAGGATCCTTGAGTTTGGTGATAACCTCTGAGACAGTCTGGCGGCAAGCCTCACAGTTTCCTTCATGGACATCTGAAGCAAGGGCTGTGACTGCTTGACAGAGGTTAAGCTTTTTGCAGATCTGGTCTGATTTCATTACAGAGATTTGTGTGAAGAAAATTTGCGTATAATGATCTACCATTGAAAGACACTACATCAAAGAGAGAAAAAAAGAGTGGCAGAGTTAACATATAAATTTACAAAGAAAGCAAAAATCAACCAAAGAAGTCAATGGAGAAACCTGTTTTTTGAGAGGAGGAATCTGAGAGCAACTCATATGAAGTGCCTCAACGAGTTCATTCTGGTTGTCGTCATCTTGAAGGTAATCAATGACCAGCGTAACATACTTGTCACACATCTCACAGACTTGGTTCTCATTTGCTGATTCTGCACATAAGAAACAATCGATTAGATAGAATCTCTGTTAGAGACAAGACTAGAAAGAAGTAAAGGTGAAGCCGCCTTAAGAAGAACACAATCAACAGATCATATATGAAAAAAGTTTAAAGGTGGTTGGTGAATACAAGACAGCTATAAGTTTAATCACAAACACATATCAGATTCAACTGCTGTAATGAATAACAAGATTAATCTAAAATTGTTTCGTTTTAAAGGCAAACATTATTGTTTCTGTTTAGAAAAAAAAGCATGAAAGTCAAATATTAATCTAACATACCGAGAAGAATCGGGTTTCTGGCATGAGAAGCCCAGGTCAACCCCAAGAAGAAGAGGACTAGCACTCCAAATCTACCGCCCATGATTCCTGAAACCATATATATTGAATCAAACACTGATTTCAGAGATTTTCGCCATAGAAATTGGGGATCCAATTCCGAGCACCAGAAATTTTGGCATCAATAAATTAAAAAGAATCAGGTAGAAACAAGTAAATCTTAAAGGCCTTGGTCTGGCAAGTTAGGTATTGCAGATACAAGATCATCAGGATGCAAATCGAGGTGCTAAAAAGATGGTAATTCGACTGCACAAACACACACGCATATAAAAGAATCCATATAGGAAGAGAGAGCTTACACGAAGAACTTGGGACACTTTAGATGGATGAATGTTAGAGATCAGGCGATGAGTCTTCGTTGCTCTACTTTTTTTGGTTCCTCCAAATAGAAATACACAGGCGCTTTCAAAATAAGCAAGACTCTCTCATTGGTCCTTTAATTATTGCTCTATTTTTAATTTTCTTTTCTTCAATAAATAACTGTTTAATAGACAACTTACATAAATTTTCTAAATAGAGCAAAAATGAATGATATTTAAAATAACAACTTTATACCTAACTAAATCACATACAAGCCAACTATACCATTTATTGGTTAGTATTCTATTTTTAATTATAAACTTTTTTAATTATATTACTAATAAACTTTTTACATTGGAACTCTATAACAAAATAGTCGAGTCGAATGTAAGCATCTTCATATTATTAATGTAGCTCGTGCACTAAGATTTCAAGCTGCTTTACCAATTGATTTTTGGGGTTACTGTGCCCTCACAGCCGGTTATCTGATTAACCGGACACCTACACCATTTCTTCACGAAAAAACACCTTTTGAAATGATCTACGGTCGTCCCCTCCGATGAATCATCTTTGTGATTTTAGTTGTTTGTGTTACGTTCACAATCAGAAGCATGGGGGTGATAAGTTTGAAAACCGCAACAAGAAATCAATATTTATTGGCTATCCGTTTAACAAGTAAGGTTGGAGAGTTTTTGATCTTAACACAAGAAAAGTCTCGGATGATTCAGTCTCGCTTCCGCCACCATTCATTATTCATGAGGATATATCACATCCTTTCGATTCCATACCCATGGTACCATCTCTACAAAACGATGCACCATCACCTGTAATTTTAACATATATTATTGAATTAGACACATCACCATTACCACATACAGAGGTCGCTGCACCAGAAACAGAGTCCTAACATGTGACTTTACCGGTTATTAACGAACCTGCAACTACTACAATACTGAACCAGGCTGAACAAATGATACATCCTATCCAAAGTGATATTCCACCTGCTACTTCTCTCAAACCTGAATGTCTTGGCTGTGGTTTCAGGGTGAAGAAAGTACCAACAAAATTAGCTGACTATGTTTCCTCATTGATCCACTCTTCTGCTCCATCAACGACGCCTTATCCGCTGGATAACTATCTCTCAGACTCACATTTTTCATCCACATATCAAGCATATGTTCATGCCATTACAACAGTTGTGGAACCAAAATCATATAAAACAACCATATTAGATGAAAAGTGAGACAAGCGGTTAAAGATGAGATTGTAGCTCTAGAAGATCTCAATACTTGGACAATTCAACATCTTCCTCCGGGCAAAGTGGCTCTTGGCTGTAAGTTTGTTTTCCGTCTCAAATATAAAGCAGACGGTACATTAGAGAAACATAAGGCAAGGTTGGTGGTCTTAGGGGATAACCAAACTGAAGGCCTCAACTACAATGAGAAGTTTGCTCCTGTTGCAAAAATGGTAACGGTAAAAGCATTTATACAACACGCAGTTACCAAGGATTGGGAAGTTCACCAAATGGACGTCCATAATGCATTTCTACACGAAAATCTTGATGAAGAAGTCTATATGAAGCTCCCACCAAGTTTTAAAACTGATGAAAATAATAAAGTCCTTCGTCTTCATAAATCATTATACGGTCTAAAACATGTGCCTCAATGTTGGTTTGGGAGATTAACCACAACTTTGGATGATTATGGTTTCAGTCACAATAACAAAGACTACTCTTTATTCACATTGGAACGATCAGGGTATGCACTACATGTGCTGGTATATGTGGACGATCTCATTATCTCAGGTAGTTTAGTACAATGTATTATTGACTTCAAAAACTATTTCCATACTTGTTTTCACATGAAGTATTTGGGGACTTTGAGACATTTTCTAGGCATTGAAGTAGATTCTCTACAGGAATGTACTTGTGCCAACGAAAATACGCTCTTGATATGATCACATACACTGGTTTGCTTGGAGTCCAGCCAATTACATTTTCTTTGGAGCAAAATCATAAAATACAACTAGCAAAAGGCGATGAACTCACAGATCCAACCTCATACCGTAGACTGGGCTTCTATGTTTGAGCACAACATGGCCCGAGTTGTCTTATGTGATTCACATTCTATCTGAGTTCATGCAAAATCCAAAATCAGATCATTGGGTAGCAGCTCTCCGAGTCGTACAATACCTTAAAAACAGTCTCGGTCAAGGTATTTTGCTGCGCACAAACACCGATCTCCACCTCACAGCTTGGTGTGATTCTGATTGGGCAGGCTGTCCTTTGATAAGACGTTCGACCACTGGATGATTCATCCAACTAGGAGGTTCCCCACTCTCTTGGAAGACGAAGAAACATAACCGTGTCTCACGTTCATCAGCTGAGGATGAATATCGAGCTACGGCCGATACAATAAGTGAAATTCTCTGGATATGTGAGCTATTACCCTCACTTGGTATTGACGTTTCTGTTCCAACAACACTTTTTCCGATAGTCTCTCGGCTATACAACTGGCAACTAACCCGGTGTTTCATGAACGTACCAAACACATAGAATCTGATTGCCATTTCACACGAGATGAGATCATCCGAGGTACAATCATTACACAACATGTATCCACGAAATCTCAACTGGCTGATATTATGACCAAAGCATTAGAAAAACGAGAGTTCGAAACTTTTCTTTCCAAGCTTGGTATTTGTGATCTCCACCTACCAGGGGGTATAATGGGCCACATTAGGTCTTCATATAATGTAAAAGCTACGATAATGTGTATAAGGCAAATTGCCTTCTCTGAATAAGATAAGATCCCTTTTCATATTTGTAAGGCTTCTTGAAAACCAATAACACATAACTTTAATAAATTTTTGGAAAATTAACATTGAATAACTCTTTAAGAGTTTAAACTCTTTAAAAAATCATAGAAGTAATAAATCTCCTAAATCTATGTATCTAAAAAACCGAAGCAAAGCCAAACTGAAACCAAATAAATAACCAAGTTTTATCTTTTTAGAGTTTTTCTATTTAATATTTTTTATTTTTGAATTTTTATATAAATATACCAGAATTTGAGCTCAATCTATACCGAACCAAACTCTATCCGAGAAAAAAATACTTGAATAAGTTTTAAAAACCCGAATTAGAGGAACCAAACCCAACAAAATACCATAATAGTCCTAAATATATGTACTTGAAAACCGAATCCAAACTTGTACCGGAATCGAATAGATAACCAAAATTGTACCTGATCTATTTTTAATTAATTTTTAGCTTTTTAGAAAATTTTAATTATTTTTTATATTAATTTTGAATGGTTTTATAAAAGTTTATAACCAAATTTATCTTAAATATATGAAGACATCATAATATATATTAATTATAATGTATATATGTATGACTAAGACTACTTTTTTGAGTTCTTTTAATTTAAATTATAATTAATTTTAAATTTTTATATACAGTTGTTTATAACGAAATTTACCTTACACATATTTTTAAGGGTTGTTACAATGTTAATTTTATTGTAAAATTTATAATATGATTAAAATAAAAATGTTTCTAAAGATGAATCAACATCTACATACATCTTGACAATTGTGAATACTGTCCTAACGGAAGGTTACAATATGATACATATTCCTTTTCATATAATAACCTTCGGTTACACTTACAGAAGTGCACAAACAATAAAGAAACGCAAAAGGTCGGTGGTGATGCTGAACACATGGAAGCAACTGCAACTGCAACTGCAACTGCAACTGCATGGGTCGTGGCTCATTCAGTCATACATACATAGTGCTTTCCAAGTTTACCAGAAAAGAGAGAACACAATTCCTCAAATGACAATTCATAGTATTTGTTATCATGGATGGACCTACTGTCCATAGAATTAAATGCATCCACAATAGCAATTAAACCACACCTTCCTCAACAATGCAAGCCCGTGTGGCCGGTGTGGGTGCTTGACGTTTCTGTATAATTAATACTATTGTGGTATGTATAATTCAGTTAGTTATAACTTTGTTAATCTTCTCATAGATCAATCGCCATGACTCGTGACTCGTACAAAATATCTTGCAATGAGAATGACGTTTCTAAGCCTCCTCATCATTCATGATCATCTCCGACTCTTTTTGTTTCCACCGGGTAACTTTCCCACTTTACCTAACTACTTTTTATCATCTAGAGTAATATTTATAACTTTATACCTCGATTGGTTATATGTATGCAAATGTCACAGACATTTGATATGTACCTTTTGCTTACTAACCACACAATTGAACTATCATTTCATCATCATTTTGTTTTCATAGTTGTTATAGAGACACTTAACTGTAATAAAATAAGCCCAAAGGTTAAAAAACCAAGACAACAGGCACCATATATACTACTTGATAGTCCATAGATTTATTCTATACGTCTCATGCACCATTCTCTCTCTATTTCTCTCTCTCAAGACTCTCTCACCCTCCCAAGACAATAATGCCAAACGGCGGATCTGAGCAAGCCTCTTCACTGAAAAAGCAAGACACTACCACCTTCTCCGCAAAGCTACCGTCCACTAAACAACGCTTTTCCTCGCCGGCAACAGTAGCATCATCAGCTTGTCCCTCCTTTAGAATCTACTACTACGACGGAGCTGCTGGTTCTGTTCCTTTTGAATGGGAATCTCATCCAGGCACACCCAAACACCCTTCCTCTGAGCTACCTCCTCCGCCTCCTCTTACTCCTCCGCCGTCTCACTTCTCTTTCTCCGGTAACCAAATCCGCAGCCGTTCCAAAAATTCCACCAAGAAAATCCTTGCATTAATCCCAACCAAGCTCTTCTGGTTATCAGGCGATCACAATAGTAAAGTCAAGAAACTGTCGGCTTCATCATTGTCCGAGAGGGTGTTGATGGATGACAATGACTACAATCTCTATAAGTTTCCCACAGAAAGGAATGGCATCAGAAGATTTTCATCTTTTGACTCATCAGCTGAATA
The DNA here is from genome assembly GCA_023374145.1 of Lepidium sativum. Classification (NCBI taxonomy): domain Eukaryota; kingdom Viridiplantae; phylum Streptophyta; class Magnoliopsida; order Brassicales; family Brassicaceae; genus Lepidium; species Lepidium sativum. Next base: position 16,440 of record JAKUCM010008025.1, read on the forward strand.
TTCTATTCGGAGATCACAGTCTACTTCTTGTTTCGGAATCCGCAGTTGTTTCATCTGCTAATTTCCTTAGAAACTTTGTCAAATAAATTAAATGTGGAAATTTTATAAGTGTTCTTTTTTCCAATAAATAATACATATATGTATATGTATAGTTTGTATTCCCATGGAATTTATATAATGTTATGATAATATAAATTCAGTTATGTCGGTAATAAAACTCCAAATCGTAAAATACTTTTTCCCTATTTGTTCTAATTAGGAATGAATCGTTAGTTGCAAGAGTTACGTAGTTGATCACTACTAAATTGTAAATAAGTAACGGTTGTCGTAGTTTAATGACCATAAATTATGTTAAATTAATTTGGTCAAGTTTATATGTTTTAATATATGGATGGTTCCGTGTAAATTGTAATTGTGAGTTTGAACAACCCTTTCATTCCTTTGTAGCTGTCTTCCAAGCAAAGAAATCACTTGCATATGGGGTTTGGTGGTTATTTCATCTTAATTCATTTTTGTCCAATATGATTACTTTCTACCGTCAAAACTAAAATATGCGGTCAGAATATTATAAATGACCAGATTTATCTGTATTGTAATTAGAGTATTTGTTGTTCCTTAACTTTTTGTTGTTAGATACGTACTATAGACTGAAATAAACAAAATTAGTAAAAAGCGAGTAAAGAAGGTGTCGGTGGCTGCCATTGGAAGGTGTCCATCACTCGCTTAGTGTGCGCGTAGAAAACTCATTTTCATCCCATAAATTATTGTGGAAGACCAAGCCATTGCTATATACACAAATGTGACGAGCCCCATTTATGGGCCCACGTTATTAAAACACCGTAATCTTATATACTATGGTTTTTGGGAAAAATGAATAAAAACAAGTGTGAATCTATCTAAGTA
>JAKUCM010008026.1:0-24481 GCA_023374145.1 Lepidium sativum
AGATTTCATTGCTTACATTATGTAGTAGGAATTTACCTAATGGATCTGCTAGTTGTGGTCTAATATTGATAAAAAAATATTATATATTAATAAAATAGGTTTCCAAAAATTTATATCGGTGTATTTATTCCTCTTGTTGTTTCACTTCTTCGTGCCTATTGATTGCGTAAGTTATTCTAATAAAAGTATTTGCTTAATTACATTTGTATTTATTTGTCTATTTACTTCGGCTAGATAACATGTAACCGTAGGAGTTCAACAGATCAACACTTGTGTATAAAATGGTTGTTTTGATTATTTAATAAAACAACTCATGTTTCTATATCTGAAATCCTCATATCGCTCCAAAATATCATGATATGAATTTGATTCTTTAGTTTATCCAATTTTGGTTCTGCTAATTCAAACTTTAAACAAAAGATTCAAGAGCTTGAATAAATCCTGGTCAAATAGAAGAGGATCCAAAAGCTTGAACAATGGAGTCACAATTACTTTGAATTATATGGCGATGGCTATTTGGGGGTTGGATCTAGTGGACGGACAAATTAGAAACATAAGTAAGTTTTATATCTTTAAATGTAGAATTTTTCTTTTTGAAAACGTTGTTTTTTGGTTAATCTTCAAACGCTCCTCCCTTGTGATGATCTAAAGTCTTTTTCTTGATGTTGTTGTGAATCTTGTTTAAGGTTAAAGAAGTATGAAAATACTAAAACTTATTATTATTATTTTGATAAGTCTAAAGAAGTTTGAGTATGAAGTTGCATTGGAGTTTCATAGAATCGTAATATTTTCATTTTGACTAATGAAGACTTCTATATCAGATGTTGGTTAAACCTTTTTCTTTAAACCGTAAGACTGCTTATGAATACAATGATGATTTGGTTTACTGATTGAAAACTTATATGATTTAATATTTATTAGTTTGTAAGCCGTACAAAAATTTTCATCATCCTGGGGTAACATTACTTGTGGTGAATTGTTTGATAAAATTGTTGATTTGATGATTGACTTTGTATTTATTGCAGCCGAAAAATCTTCTGCTAGATTCTCAAGGAAATCTCAAGATTTCTGATTTTGGTCTCAGTGATTACCTGAGCAAGTAATGGTGTGGTTATCTGTTTAATGTTTTCTTTCTATCTTGACAAATTGGTCTCTTATTGAACCATTATCATTTATCAACTCAACTTTTTTAATCTTTATCTGATGGGCGTTAGCCTTCTTAAGACAACTCACAATTATGTTGCTCCTGAGGTAAATTTATTGTCATAAAGTTTTGAAATATAATTTCTTTTGTCTTTAATCATAGCTTATGTATATTTTCTATTTTGGTTTCGGTTTTCAGTTACAAGGGTTACAATGGTATCTGGCAGGTGTATGGTCCTGTCGAATTATCCTATATTTTCCACTCGATAAGCTTGATTTGCCGACTTCATACAATAAGGCATGAGCTCTACTGATTTTGCTTTTTTAATAGGCTTAAGAAGAAAACATAAACCACTTTATAAACGGTACAACTTATTACTAGTTTTTTCATAAAAATTTGTTTCTATGTCTATCTTCCTTTCCAATCTTTCAATGGTTAAAAATCAGAGAAAATTGTTCTTTGCCTCCAAAAACCAGAGGAAATTGTTCTTTGCCTCCTAAAATATGTCAACCACTTTGGACCAAAGAAGATGACTTTCTTCTTTTACAATGTACGACTAAGTTTGAAACTGATAATAAGCTCTATGAGTTATTGAAATATTCTTGAATTTTAAAGTGATATTAATCAAATTACTTAGAAAATAAGTAAGAAAGAGTATCAGTATTGGAGTTGTTTCAAAAATACAAATATATAAGACTAAGATTCAGCCGAAAAATCTTCTGGTGCCAGTTTGATACCTTTTCTTAATATTATTTATTTTGTAAGTAATTTGATTAGTAGTCACTTTAAAACTCAAAGAATCTTTCACTAACTCATAGAGCTCACATTCAATTTTAAACTTAGTCATATCTTGTAAAATAAGAAGTTCATCTTCTATATTCTTAAGACGTTGACATAACTTAGCTTTTTTCTGGTTTTTGGGGGCAAATAGCACTTTCTTCTAGTTTTTGGGGGCAAAGAACAATTGCCTTTGGTTTTTGGAGGCAAAAAGTAATTTTCTCTGGTTTTTAGCCATTGAAAGATCAGGAAAAAAGATAGAAAAAGAAACATTTTTTTGTGAATAAACGAGTAATAAGTTGTACGGTTTATAAAGTGGTTTCTGTTTTTTCTTTAAACCTATTTTATTTTGGTTTTTCTGACTCCATACAGTAAGAAACCTAACAAGTTATGTGCTTATAAGGGATCTACATGTTTTCTTTCTAGTATGGTTTCCTTTTATTTTACATTTTTCGGATCGACAATGTTGAGTTCTCTTGCCACTAATATTTTGCTTTGGGGGCAAAGTCCCTTATTCACAGAATTTAGGATCCAAATCCTGAGACTGTAAGTTTAGATTGAAGAGGAAGATAAGGGTGAAATGGTGAGTGGAGTGGTAGATGGGGAAGAATCATATTTTTTCTTCCATTTTGGGGAAGGAAACAAGTTACGTTGGGTATATGTGTCTACCAACAAAAGTGGACGAGTTAGAAAGAGCATTTGAAAGGAGAGTGATAACAAAATGTGTTCGAACAAAGATCCTCATTTGCAGCCCATGAAATCATTTTGGGGAAAAAGATACAAAGGACATGTCATTTAATTTGGTATCTTCAAATACATTATATTGTTCTTTTTTCTTGTATATTGTTTTCAAATTTCTTCAATATTTTGTATATATAACTCTTTTTTAAATAAAATGATAAGAGAATACAGTAACCATCATCAATTCCTATAGCCGTAGACATGATTATACAACAAGCAACATTTATTTCGGTTTGACCAATAGTTTTCTCTTTAGTAATCCGGCTAAGCGCACGGCTTCGGTTTTCTAAACCGGTTATTAGAAATCTCCCACGTATTGGAAACTTCCTCTAGGATGCACGTCGGCGTCTATAGACACTAATCCGGCAAGCCCTAACCAGAAGTCAACACGTGGCATATACACGAGACATTACTTCCCAACATAACTGACTTCTTTAATCGGCCACGTAAACATTGAGCAGCCAAGTGGCGAAACTAAACCGTTATCTCGTGAAAGAAAGGAATGATCTTTTTTCCTCTCCTCTGTGACTGAAACTATAAACTTCTTCCATAGAGTTTGGAACCTCAGAAACAAACCACAAACCAGAGACAAAATTCGGAATTGTAACAATGGGAAGAATAAGGCAAAGTACAGTGCTTCTTATAATGGTGGTGATGCTTACATGGCAGAACGAATGCTATGGATGGGGAACAGAGAAGGCAGAAGATATGGTTAGAAGCGAAGCAGAACATATTAAGAACACAGCCGAAAACGTTAAAGAAATGGCGTTTGAGGCGGCTCATGATACAAAGGACAAAACCGCCTCTTGGACTGGTTGGGTTTCTGACAAAATCTCCACGTAAGCATTTACTTCTGTTTAAAATACTTCGGATTTGTGTTTGGTTCTGTTAAAAGGACCATACTCTGTAGTATCTAGAGTTACCTTTTCTGAACTGTTAACGTAGATTTGAAATGTGTAATGATGTAAAATTGTTATATGATAATGGTTATGTGATCGATGTAAGAGTTTTTAAAAAAAAATTGTCGCAGAGGGTTGGGAAACAAGAAAGATGAAGTAGAAGAAGCGGCTGAATCTGCTAAGCACTACGCTTCTGACAAGGCTGGATCCGCATATGAAAATGCAGGTTATGCTAAGGACTTTGCCTCAGAGGAAGCCGGATCTGCTTACGACAGTTCTCAAAACGTAAAAGATTATGCTTATGATAAGGCTGGTGATGCAAAGGATATGGCTCAGGACAAGGCCGTTCAAGCTAAAGATGTGGCTCAGGACAAGGCCGGTAAAGCTAAAGACGTGGCTCAGGACAAGGCCGGTAAAGCTAAAGACGTGGCTCAGGACAAGGCCGGTAAAGCTAAAGACGTGGCTCATGACAAGGCCGGTAAAGCTAAAGACGTGGCCTACGACAAGGCCGGTAAAGCCAAAGGTATGGCCTACGACAAGGCTAATCAAGCCAAAGACATTACCTACGATAAAGCTGGTCAAGCCAAGGACATGGCTTACGACAAGGCGGAATCAGCATACGACAAAGGCGTTCGAGCAAAAGACATAGCCTACAACAAGGCAGGTAAAGCCAAGGACACGACCTACCAAACAGCGGGATCAGCTTTAAATAAGGCGGATCAAGCCAAGGACATGGCCTACGACAAAGCAGGATCAGCATCTGAGAAGGCTAGTCATGCTAAGGACTTTGTCTACGACAAGGCTAGTCACGCAAAAGACGCTGTCTATGACAAAGCAGAGGATGTGATTAAGATGACAATAGATAAGAGCGGTGAAGCAAAAGATAATGCTAGTGGTACTTACGAAACCTTCAAAGAAGGTTCGAAGAATGTTAAAGACATGGCATGGAATAAAGCTCAGGATGCTAAAGAAACCGCTGGACGAGCAATGGACCATGCTAAAGACAAAACAACGGACGCATACAGATCACGGAGCGAAGCAGAGGGAAGATACAAGGAGGCAATGGATAAGGTTGGGGAAAAATACGATGCAGCTAAGGATTCTATGTCAGAGAAGACTAAAGAAGCTTATGAAAGTGCAAAGGAGAAGGCATCTGACGCTGCTGGTGATTACGGTACATATATGAGAGACCGTAGCGCTGAGCTATAGAAACGGAGAAGTTACATACGTATAGGGTTAAAAGCTTGCATTAAGACTTCAAATCGTCGTTTGGAAAATAAACTTTCTTATGTATATGTAAGAATGGTTAGAGTTGCTTGTATTAGTTGCAAAAACAGACTATCAATTGAAGTTGAGCTGTTTTATATTAATAATCATAACAAATAAATTAAAAAAGCAACCCAATAATTATTCAATCATGACACAAATGATCCTTATACATTTGGATCATATATATGAATTCTTTTTGTCAACTAGTTTAGTGTTTATAACACTCTTATTACTGCAGGTAGGAGGTTCGATTTTTGGTGTCTTAAAAATTTGTAAATTATAACATTGAACCACCTGTCATCGGCAATCATATATAAGAGTGATCAAAGAGATTTATCTTCAGAGTGAACAGATGCAAGAAACTTCTTGAGATGCCTATTGTAAACACACGGCCTTTCTAATTGGACCAAATGGCCTGCCTTCTTTATACTATCTATTGTTGCCTTCTCACCTATTTGTCTGAAAAAATCAACAACGACAAAAATTAGGACTAAGTCATAATTATCAGAAAAAGTCAATTCAAATAGTCAAATATTTTGATATATTCATACTTACTCTTTCATGGTTTTAGCCAATTCAAAGTCAAAGATTTGATCACTTTCACCCCACAAGAGATGTATTTTCTGCATTCACGTAGAGTCTTATTATATACAATTCAACTGATAATCATTCTCAGAAAGCCAATGAAACAAAATTAGATGGATATATTGATGAAAAGAAACAAGTAAACAAAAAAGAAAAATCAATTTGTTCATACGTACCCGAGGAAAATTAGGGTTTTTGGGCGTCCTTGTTGCTGACAACAACAGCGTCTAATAATTCAGCTCTTTCTTTCCTGTTGTTGAACATTACCTACCAATTTCCACAATAATATCAGAATTTTGAACCATATGTTCACAAAAAAACACCAATGAAGAAAATCTTATGAATAAAATAATGTAATATAAATTCTACTAAGAAAACTAATCATTGGAAGACATATAAAACATTGTTACAAAATAATAATACAAGATTTAGTTGAGAGTGGTTGAACAAATTATAGCTAAGCTACCATAATATATTTTATGTGTCTTTATCTATATTAAGCAACATGAAAATTAATCAAACCAATTAACAAAAAAAATTGAAAAACAAGTATTTTTGAAAACTAAATTATCAGCAATATTCCACAAATAATGTAGGCACCAAGTTCGGTGAGTTAACCTAATAAGGCAAATATATTTCGCAAGTTCCACCTAATTCTCACAATCACTCTTCATTAAAAACGTGAGTCGTATGAATAAATGCAATTATAAAGTTATAACAATCATAACGTTAACAAGTAATTACTCACTCTAAAAGTATAATAAACGTTGTGCAATAATAAATTACCCTCGATGTAGGTCCTTGAACAATCGTTTAGGGAACCACAAGGGTTTATGAACAGCAATGGTGAAGAGAGCTTTAAGTCCCTTAACCGAAGTCGGTAACAAGAGATCCTTCGAAGAACTAAACCCTAACCGGCTCAAATTTGATTCACTAATAGTATCAGTCATAGCAAGTATCGAACCAGACACAACCATTGCTCTAACCATCTCCGGATAAGCTTCAGCGATTCTAAAAGCCACCATACCACCATAGCTAAACCCTACAGGAACAAACTTATCCACACCAAGGATACGAAGTCCCTTAACCAAACAGTCAGCTTGAAACGCCGGAGATCGGTCTGAGTTTTCCGAATAAGAACCACCGAAGAAGAGAAGGTCTGGTATGTAAACAGAGTATTTCTTTGATAATGCACCAACTTGAAACCTGCCACGTCACTTCCTTCAGCAGCAAAGCCATGGATTAACAAGACGACCGGTTTTGTTGGTTTATTTGGTTTTGTTGGTTTTTTCTCACCAGATTTCTTCTTTAGGGTTTCTTTGGGAACCCAAAAGTTCATCTTCGTCCCTGATTCGATTTCTAAAGTGTGTGGAACGACACCAGCCATTTTCATGAGACCATACAACAATATGGTTTTTGTGCCTCGACAAAGTTCACCATTGTGTTACTTTTTTGTTTTTTGTAGAGAGATGTTTGAAGAGAAGATCTAACGGCAAGTAAGATTATATAAAGAAATTTGTTTCCCAATTTTTTAATATGTAACTTATTGACTTAGTACTTGGATTTATTAACATTTATTACAATGTGTTTGGTGTTCGGTTGTTATCTATGTCCCTAATTTTTGTAAGAAAATCAGTCTCTTGAGTAGGAACTCTAAATCTAGAAACAATATTGTCCTATAACATTTATTATATTATGTTTAAAATTAGAATTAAGTTATGTTTGGTGTAAAATGTAACAACTACAAATAACATGATTGATATTAGTTTTCGTTGGATCTAATTACAGTTGAAAAGATAACAGGTAGATGGTCAGAATAATAATTTCATGTCGTAATGTAGATGACCTATAAATCCTACTTCTGTCCGTATCTAACATTTGTTTTCTCTGATAAATAAGTCTGACGTAACGAATAAGTAATTTATTTTGTCTGTGTAGTATATTTTTGACACTGTTTTGGTAAAAGATAAAGATTAAAGTTATAAAATCTGCTCAAAATGATAGATTTTGCTGCCGAATTGATCCAATTTATAAGAAAAAAAATCCAGCGATATATATATATATATATATATTGTCAACTAATCTATTGATTTTTAAATCTCATTCATATTACTAGAAGTAGGGACTCGATCTCTGATAACTTGAGAATTTGTAAAATGACTACTCCACTGAAATTATGTTATTAACTCTAATAATTTTCTAAAACTAGATACGAAAGTTCCCTTTGGATTGGGCTTAAGCCCAAATAAAATTCACACCTTAATTAAGGGCCCCCAAGAAAGTGGAGATTCAGAAGACATTATTGTACCGTTAAAGTAATTTTTTTTTTTTTTATCAACAACAAATTATGTTGGGCCACAACTACCTGGTCCAATAACCAAATTCATACATAAAGTAGACGGGGACTCGATCCCTAATTGTGCAAATAAACTGACTTATGTGGACTTACCGCCTGCCACTAGGCTAAGAACCATTTGCCCGTTAAAATAAGTTATAAACAATAAAATGTTATGAAAACGATAAATATTTTTCACATGCAGTTGACAGCAACATTGTTGAGCAGAGCAACACGAAAAGAGCCAAATAAAGGTCAAATTTCCAAGACAATTTGGGCATTACACGACAAACATTCATCTTGTCAACTCTGCAGATATTTTTCTGGCTCAACTATAAATTTTTTTAGTTCCCTTCAACTATCTTTTTATTACAATTAAGAAGAAAAAAGTGAAATATTAAAAAAGTATGAGAACATTACAGACTATTTTATGTTGAGTATCTTTACAAAACAAAACCCTAAACTTCAAAAAGTATTATGCAAAACAAATTTGTTCTATTTAAAATGATTTAATAACTAGATAATTTCATAAATGCATTCTATTTAAGAACTGTATATAAATATATATATATATATATATATATCATATAACTGAAACATGGTCAAAGTAGGACACACATAATATGAAAAGGGTAAATATAAAAGTAAGTTAGATGTATCATTAGTTCATTACCCGAGAGAGAGCATTTAAAAGTCCTGAAAAGAAAATCACAATCACAAGTAGTTTCATAACGATATTAAATTATATATATATATAAAGAAACCTTACAAAAAAGCATAGAAGAAAAAGCATTCGATATATATTTAAACATAAGAATTTGACCAAGGCTAATACTTTTTTTGAGGTAAAATCTATTAAACGATCACATTGTAAAAATCGTGGACAAGGCTGGTCCGGTCGGCGACGTTAAGCCTCCAAGACAAAAAGGGGTCGGCTGTGACGTCATGATCATCGTCTCTGACATCATCAACGAAAGTATATTCGTTATTCGCCGACGAGTAATAAGGAACTCTATGCTGTTGGTGATGAACCCATGGAGACGATGAAGCATAGTGATTGTTAGTGTTGCTATAGTAATAATTTGAACCTCCATAACGATGGTCCGAAGTTGGTACTTCAGCTGCCGTTGATCCTGAAGTTGAGTTTCCGGCAGTTGATGCACGTCTCTCTTCTTTCTTAAATCGAATTCCACACGCATTACACAATGACTGTTCCAAATTTAAAATCATAAAGTTATTATCAATTATGCTGATCCAAAACTAATTAACAATTAATTAATTAATCTCTGGATCAAACAAATATATATATGCAAATGACATTTAATCTAGTTGCAAGCGGTAAATCTACTTAAAACAGCGCATTTGCATAACCCATGATCGAGTCCTCCTGCCTACATTATGTAGGCAATTTGGCTATTGGACCGTTGTGGTCTAATATACTCAGTTGTGGTCTAATATACTCTGCGGTTGACAAAAAAAAACAAATATATATATAATAAAATTAATTTTTAATACGATATATCAATCATATTCTAAGAGTTAAGAAAAACATTTTGTCAGGGTAAATGTGTAATATATAACCTAACATATATTGATTTACAAGTCTAGTTAGAGACATTTTAAAAAAGTAAGGTTAACACTACGAATACAGATCTAAGAATTTGTCGGATTCGCATGGATTAAGTTCACTATAAGAAGTAGTGTTTAGTATTGTATAAAGATTGATGTTATGTGTAAATATTAGTTACCTTGGGACCTCTTGGACCATTTCTCCAAAGAGGAGTAGAAGTAGTGTCGCAGTTGGCGCAACGGCGAGCGAGGAGGTTATTTCCGCCGCCTCCACTTCCTTTCTTAGCACCGTGTTGCAAGAAGTCCCAGCCTAAAGCGTCGGAGGTATGAGAAGAGAATCTACGGTCATCGTCGTCGTTGCAGAGACGAGTGGAAGGAGTTCCAAGTGAGAGAGTACAGTCAACAGAAGCGTAAGGAGAAGAGTGATGAACGACGTCGTTTTCGGGGAAGAACATTGAGAAACCCATCATTACACGAACGTATATGATTCTGGAAACCCTAGAGTTTTGTATATTGTGTTTGGTGGTTTTGTGAGATGAAGAAGATTGTTGTGAAGAAACGGTGAAAGAAGAGTCAGCGAATACAAAGAAAGAGTCCACGTTGCTGTCGTGAAATGGAGACACTGGCTCCTATTTATAGAGATTTTGGGAACTTGACAAAAGTGGCAAAAAATGGTCTTAATCTTATATATATTTTTATATGATTGAATTCAGTTTCTTTTATTTATCTTAAGAGTTACATGTGTCTGCTTCTTTAGTCTGTCTAAAATATTGTCGAAAGATTTTCTTTTTTGAAATTGTGTGCTACGTTTATTTTATTTTTGTATTGGTGAACATAATAAAATGAACAAATTATTTTAACCATTTTCAAAACTAAACTTATATCATTGTATATAGTCAATTTCCAAAACTTAAACTTTTAATAATATTACGTGAAATAAACATAATTCTCCTCGATTGAATGTATATAAGAAAGTAGATGTGGCAATTTTTTTACTATTGCTTAGTTAAGTGTAATTTTTTTTGTTTATAGTGAAAAACAACTCGCCGACACAATAGCTAAATTCCTACGTAATGTAAGCAGGGAGAACTCGATTCATGGTTGTGCAAATAAGTTGATTTTTATTTAATAGTTACGTAATTTGTATTGAGTTATAAGTGATTTTGCCATAATGGAAAAAACAATCATACAATAAGATGATTCACCTAGCAACATTAAATAATTATACTGCTCAGAAGTTTGATCTATTAGTCAAATTCATTGCATACTTTATTTCACTCTTGAGGTAATTTAGTAATTTATTATTGAACCACAAGTGAATAGTATTGTTAATACTGCAAAGCAAACTTCAGCATTGTAATGAATAAAACCAAACTGTATGTCTGTATTTCTATACATATAAAAATGATAAGTACAACTGCAGTTAAAGTAAGGTAGTCAAAAGAGGTCCACGTGACTGACTATGTCACGGTCTTCTAAGGATCTGGTCTCTCTCCGATCACGATCATCTCGAACCCTCTTTGTCTTTCGGAATCTCTCTATATCCTTCTCTTAGACGCCATCTCTTGCTTCACTAAGTCAAAATGTGTAATATTTGAACCTTAACTCTTTTCATGATTGTGGCCAATATGATTGAGAGATCGTAATCGTCAAGATTCGTGCTTTTGAAGAAGTTAAGGAAATATTCAAGTTAGAAGTTAAATAAAAAGGAATAAAGATAAAAGTGGCCCCAAGTGAGATACTTCGCAATGATTTCAAAGCAATAAAATTTGATAGATTCCATATTGTTCATTGATTAGTCAAAGAAGCAAACTCAAACTCGAATTTTAATTTATGAAAAGTAAAAAAGGGTACAAAGAGAATGAACACATCAAATGAGTGCACTCTCTACTTCTAAGCTCTTATTCTCTTTATCTTTTTCTCTTTTATCTATTTTGGATCAATTAACGAAGTTACGATATCTCCAAGAGAGATCTATGTTTTCCTTATTTTTCACTACAAAATATGATTTTGTACCAAATCACACCCATATATATACAAAGTTAAAACGGTTTACTGAATCATATTATTCTGTAAATTTTATTCTAAATTATTTCATTATCCCGGTTGTTATGAAATAATTTCACAATATAATTCTATAAATTATGTTACTCAACGATATTGATATCGATCTTATGCAAAAGTTTGATTGAATCGAACTATTTTTTAGTGAGAAAATAAATGATTTCATGGATATCGAATTGCTGATTACAATATATAAAAAAACTACAAGTCTAATAAGGAGCGGATCTAGAACTTAAATTTGTTAGAGACAAAAATCTAATATATTAATAAAATAGATGCATATTTAAATTTGAGCAAAACATTACTATATTTTACCAAAAAATTATACTATTTAACAAAAAAAAATACACTAATTTTTTTAATGGTGGTGACAAATGCCTCCATGTCCCAACACCTAAATCCGCTCATAGTCTAAATCTAAACTTTTTGAGACATCTCTAACTCATGGTTTTTTTATCTAAAGTTCTTAATATGAAAATATTAATATTTTAACAAAATTTTAGTTTTTTATTTAAATTTTATTTTTTAAAAAAAATTGATTTAATCACATTCTTACATATGTGTTTTGGGTATCTAAAATATTTGAGTGGGTCTCTATTTAAGAGTTTTAAAAACCCCCACTTTTTCTCTATTATACTTTTTTTATTATTTTAATATTTTTTAAGTTAGATACTTATTTAAATATCGCCATTGGACATGCTCTTATGTTCTTCTTCTTTACGAATATGTTTTTTCTTTTATAGCTCAGCTCTTTAACTTTTTGGTTTGAGATCTTTTCTCAAATGTTGTTTCTTCTTCGATCTTGCTACTCAACTTCCTTCTTCTTTTCTATGGTTTTGATTCATTTGTGCTTATTCAAACAAGTTTTTGTTCATCTTGCTTCTTAGAGTCAAATCTTGTTATTCTTTTGAACTGTGATTCTTATTTATTCATGCGTATTTAGTGTTAATGGATCTGTTACCAACATTATTGATAAAAATTTAGATTAAATGTTCTTAAACATCACTTATTTAACACATAAAAATACAACGATATTGTTGGAGGACGTGTGCCGCCAAAGAAGAATATTGGACATACAAACGTGAAGAGAATATGATGAATTTAGGAAATTAAAAAAGAACATCAAGAGACCTAGAGAGAGGGAACAAAGAGAATCGGATCGGTCTTGAGATTGGTGATATTTTGGTTCAATTGAGATACGACCACCGCTTTCCCAAAAGATGCCTCTTTGTCTCTCGTGGAACACGAAAACCTAACCCTCACGATTACTTCAAGACACTAAGTGTTCAACTTTGTAATTTCACATTACATGCTCTATGTCTCTTCTTCACTCACGTGACTTCTTTTCTTATTCTAATCTACTTACTCTCCATTTTCTCTCTAATTATTTTATTAACTAAACCACATTGCTTGGTCTTTATCAAATCATGGTGCCACGTCGATCGGTGTACGTGGTGCATGCATGCATAAAACTAGTGTAGTAAATAGTAACAAACTTCGAGTGTTTTGAATACTATATGCGATAGTTCAATATGCTTGCTCTTGCAGGCATGTTTGATGTACTTATTTGTATGTTATATACTTTAAACAAACACAAAATCTTTCATAAAATGAATCTGAAACATTGTTTTACAACAATAGCCACACTGGTTTTCTCAGGACCATCATTTTCAACCAAAAGAGAAGAGAATTCCCCAAACAAATAAGCTCAAACTCTCTATAAACAGACAAACAAGGAAATGACTGTAATTGTAAGAAGAAACGATGGTTTAGTGTCTTATAAACGTGTCTTTGTTACAGTGAAGATGACATCTCATCGTCTTCTTCCATGTGATGTCTTGGAAACAGCTTTCATGCCTTGAGAATCTCTGAAACAGACAAAGTGAACAAACGTTTTTCCGTTGGGATATACAGCAAAGACGCTTGTCCCAATCTTCTTGTTGCACAATGAACACATGCTATCACTTGTTACTTGCGCCACTCCTTTCCTATATTTGTACAGTTCCTCTTTCACCTATTTGTTTCACATAAATTTGCTTTGTTACGTATACCATCATGCCTATATTTAATAATCATGAGAACTTTCTTTTACTGTGATTACTTTGGCTTCCTGTATACATAGACATACCTGTAAGTTTTCACTCTGCCTTAAGCTCTTGATGACTGAAAAGTTCCTGTGTGCTTCACTTGAATTTCTTAGAAGGGGTGCAAGAAACGGAAGCAGGTTCTGTGGAAGTTAATAAAGAATGGGTCAACTACACTAAAGGGATCACAGTAGTATTGGGGAGAGATAAGAAGCAACGATCAAAATCTAGATTTGGTAACTTAGACATGTCAGATTCAAAACATGTACCTGGAGTTTAGTGTCTCTAGGTAAAAGCCTGAGCGCTTGCGCACCGTTGATCCTCTCCCATCTTTGGCTCAACAGATCAAGAACTTCAGAAATCATAACGGTGGAATTTCCTTCTTCCATGGGTTCCTCAGCATCAATGTCGCTTCTTCCACTGTCAGTGCTGCTACTGAGACCAGCTTGCATATCTTCAGCACTTTCTATTACAACATTTTTCTTAGATCGGCCTCCTTTTACTTTAAAAGAAGAAACAGACTCCATCATCTTCGTGGCGTCTGAACTTTGATATGACCCTACAGCTGCAATCCGTTTTGCAAAGTCCTTTGCGCTTCTCTTTGGATTCAGATATATTTGCAGCAGCACGAGGTAGATATTGCTAGAAGGTTTTCCAGATGGTAGATGAGAAATGGACTCATATATACGATCACAGTAAGCCAGTGCCAGATCAGGTGCATGAAGCTACAAGAAAAACACCAACGAGTTAAGCCATAAGCAACACTTAATAGAATCCACGGATATCTGAATTCTACAGTTTCATAACACACTTATCAATTCAAGAATATCAATACACTTAGCCAATATTCAGAAGATAATTTGGTGAAATATGTTTATGATAGTTGGTATGCGAGAAGGTTATCAATCGGTACCTTGTGAACATAGATTGACAAAGCAAGCTCATGTTGGTTCATTTTGCCCAATATAACTGCACGCTCTTCAAAGAGGGCATCACGTGGTAGACGCTTCAACAAAGTCTCTGGACTATATCCAGAAATGCTCTCTAACGCAGATAGTAGTTTTTTTCTTTCCGGAAAATGATCCTTCTCATCCCATGTCTGTTGCGCACTTTTCGTAGCATGCAAATCAAGCACTTTTGAAAGGTAGATTTGTACCTATTACATCAAAAGGTTACTGCCAACGATATTTCTGCTAATGTACCGTAAAAATGCTTCCCATATGTGCTATTTCCCTACCATCTCGTTTTGAAGATTTCCAGAAATTGCAGTTTCATTCATTGCCATCATAAGTTCTAAATATCTACCCTGCATATTTGGAGCATGTTTCTTCAGATATGAATTGACAAGATCAGCTGAGATATTTCCAGACAAAAATAACTCTATGGTTTGTGTTGGGCAGCTTTCCAGGACAAGCATAGAGTACTCCAAGACAAGCATTGGATCAGTCCTGCAGAGAGGCTGCAAAAAGAAATCCACCAATAGATGGTAAGCATCCAAACAGCTGTTTCTTAGAATACTCGATTTTAACATGACAATGTAGACGAAGTTAGCTTCAGTCAGTACAAAAATCAAACGTGGTTAACAAATTTGTAGTTTTCTACGACCACTAAGTAAGAGTCTATAGATAAACGGCAAAAAGTTAGTACCAAGAAAACTTGCCTTGAGATATTCAATTATCAACTCAGGACTGAAAATCTGCGTAACTTCAGTTTGTGACTGGTTTGATTTAGACTCTTCCGTCAGCTGATTAAGAAGCTTCAGCGCTTCATGGTGCATGGAGTTGCTCTTGAACAATTCTAATAGTGCAGAATAGTTTTTATTTTTCATGAGAATCTCCTCACAAATATTTATGTCAGAGTAGTTGACACCCTTTAACAATTCTACAGCAGCTCCAGACTGTCCAGTGTGTAGAAGTGCTTGGAGAAGAGCTGTGTCAAGGATTGCTGCCATCTCCCTGGCACCTGAATTAAGCGGGATCGTACCACGTCCCTGCAGACAAAAGATATTAAACCAAAATTACTATGATGAGTACAGATCAGTTGCTTATACAATAGTCAATCAGCAGCTCCCAAAAGTTTATTATGTGTTATTTTTTAAGGACTAAAATCAATTCGCTTTTGCAGAATATAAATCTTTTGCACCTTGCTGGACTTTTTAGGCTTAGATGAATCAAGTGCCCCATAAGTTTTGCTAACAGCATCAGATATGACTTCTTCTGTTCGTTCCGAAGTGGCTTTCTCGATAATCACCGGCCTCCTCTTCTGCAAATACTTTATAAGAGCCATCAGAGTGTTGTGACTCATTTTCCTAGATTCGAGGGCTGTACTGTCCTCAGACTCAAAATTATATCGAGGAGATGATGACTCCATATCATCTGAAATGCCGGATGACCCTCTTGACAGAGATGCTTCATCCCCAGAAATGTCCACCATCTTCTCTGGTGGAGGAATAATTGTTGTTTTAGGAAGAATGATGGATGGATACATTGAAAGTACATGTGTGATATCTACTTGAGATGCTAAGAAGTGTTCCATGGCTTCCTCATAGCTCCCATTCTCAAAAAGATAATGAGCGTATCTGTATTATGACAAAGTGACAACAAATATGAACATAAAAAATTTCATGGACCTGCACGTCACAACTAATGGGTGGGTGACTATAAAGAAAGAAAAGAAGGGCTACTAGCATTATGCACCTTGTATGAATTGAACTCTCTTTTGCAGCTCGTAGGCTTGACTCTTCAGGGGGGAGTAACTTGCATAGAGCTAAGGCTTCCTCAAAGTTTCCTGAAGCTGTCAATTGCACAATCTGCAACGAAACTTAACTTTTTCAAAACATTTTATATGCATCTAGCACGAGTTAAAGCAAAGTCATTCCAAGCAAACTGATATAGAGTTTATTCAACCAATATAAGAGGCAAAAGGTAGCAACAGAATCTCATATTCATCCATGATAAACCTCAACCAATATAAAAGGCAATAGGTAGCAACACAATTTCATAGTCATCCATGATAAACCATGAACAGTGGCAAGAAATATCAATATTTGCAGGGATAAAACGGATACCTGAGCACCAATAGAAACAGGGAAGAGAACATATACAGAGTTATCCAAGCCAACAATCACAGCATTGTTGCTCTTGACAAGATGACGAATGTTTTGAAGAACAATTGTCTGTATTAAAGGATATGGACTTCGGAGCAAACGAACCTATGAAAACAAAGCCAGATGACATAAGCCCATATGAGGTACATAGATATGAGAAGAAAAGCAACTAGAATATTGCTCGAAAGAAGTTTATATACCTCAACTCGACGATGGTAACAAGGCTATCGCATATGGGTTTTGGATGACAATCTTCGTGGGAGCCTCTGACCAGCAAAGTTTCTCTGTTTGAAGGAGCTTTCCATTTTGATCAACAAAAACTCCTATGTTTTCCTACAATTACAAGAAATAAAAACTAATAAGAAAACATTCTTAATATTCTAAGTCGACTAACTCATAAAAGGGATAATACAGTTGGGGACAAGATGTCAGATACAAAGAATAAAATCACATACAACAAACGACAGATGCTGCCACAAAGTTTCTCATAAACATATGTAAATCTAAGCCAGGATACGGAATCTGTAAGAAAACCAAGCATATATATTAAAGGGGGAAAGAGGAAACAATATGTACCTTCCCCAAAATGAGTTCACCAGAAGGTAGAGATACCACAAGAGGAGGAGCAACCCTACCAGAAGGAAACACCTCAGAGAGTGCTCCATTGGCAGTGTTAAGTATCACGTACTCTTTTCTTATGCCTAAACAAATGTTTTCCCCGCACCAAGAAATGGACTTGACAGTATCAGGAACTCCATATTCTCTCACCTCTACAAATCCTCCTCCTGGACAATCAACAACAACAAATATTCATTCATCAACAAGATTCCAAAATCTAATCTTATGTATAAACTAGAGACAACCTCAACTTCGATGATTCAAATTAAATACAAAAAGATTAGAGATTTCTACCATCGTGCTTGAAGACACAGACCCTCTTTTGCCTAGAAAAGCACAAGAATCCACGTCGATCATCCCATGAGTAAGCATTAGCGCCTTTAGCTTTAGTAATCACAGCAACATTCTCCAAATTAGGAAGTCTATGAAAGACGATTGACTCTGAGAGAGACAAAAGCAGCTCTCTTGAAGCCATAACCTCCATCGCCACAACCGGCTTCTTAGAGAATCCGGACACGGTCGTTTCGAGCACGTAAGTCTCTTGACGCAACTCCGAATGATCGGAGGTTGAAGATTCCGGTGGAGAGTAAATGCGGAGAGAACCGTCATAGCATCCGGCAAAGAGCTTGGAGCCGTAAGATTCAACAGCATTGATCTTAGCGGGACAATCCTTGATTAGCTGAAAGGAATCATAAGCGTTATGAACCATTTCTCTTTTTCCTCAACCCTTGAAAGTTTCTCGCTTTTTCTGGGAATTCACCAAGGATTCATGGTGTTCGACTCCAATTAGAACAACAACAAAAACTGAGATAAAAATCTGGAAACTGAAGATGAGGATCAAAACTGAGAAAGGATCATGAACCCTATTCCAATAATTTACAAAGAAACGATTTTTATCACAAACTTTTCATTCTCTCAATTCCTGAGCTCAAATTCACTTGAAGCAGAACATTGATTGATACTTTCACAATCAAATCGAACGTGCGTTGTTTTTCTTTCATAAAAAAGAAAAAAGATCGCAAATTTAAAATTGAAAATAAATCCGCGACCTTCGGCTCATAAATCCGCAACCTTCGGCTCAAACCAAAGAAATGAAGATGTCTAGTTAGATGACTGAGAGTCAGAGGAGTAAGTCAAGAACAGTAATTACATAAGAACTTAAGAGATAAAATTGAAGATACACAAAGCTAATATTACAATGGTAACAATATTCTCACACATACATAAGCCTCTCTAATGGCAAGGAATATCTCTGCAGTCATTAAAACAATGAGAAGTCTTTGGCTCAGTAATAACATCAAGAGCAAAAGACTTGTAACCCTTTATTAAATCTCTAAGTTTAACATTATTAGCTCTTCGTCAATGAGAATAAACCCTTATTGTTGTTGTTGTCTTTTGCTTCTGTGTAATATTATCTTATAAACTCTCAACTAGCTGCTGATGCAATAGAAGTAGCTGGCTCAGGAACAACTTCAGTTGCAGAGAAACTGTTTGGTTTTGGATATTCCTTTACTTCTAACCCCCAGAATCTTGCAGTTTTGACATCATCTTCATTCATTTGTCTTGAGAAATCCTCATGATCATACTCTAGTGTGGCTTCTCCTCCAAATTCCTTGGGGAGATTCTCAACATCAAAGTGTGAGTTCATCAGTTCATCACTTGCTTTGTCTTTTGGGTACACAAATTTCACCTTTTCAGCTGTACTTGGATCTAAGAAGTACTTAACAGCCTACACAGAGATTACGAAGAGTACATTGTTATAGAAACAAAGAGACGGTTGTTTATGATTGTGTTTGTGTGTAATGATGAAAGTGTTTTGTACCCTGTAGACTGCTTGAAAGAGTCTTGGTGGATTGTAGAGGAAAGCCATACCAAGTCTCTCAGGGTAATGATTTTGTAGAATGTAGACAATGTCACGTGTTGTTTTCATAGAAGCATTAACAGCCATAGACCAACCAGTGAAATCTATAAGCCAAGACATTTGTTCTTGTCCTTTTGGAAGATTTAAGATTGCATTTTCAAGTAGATAGACCAAATGCTTGATATTACCTTCTGCTGAATTTGAGTTCTGTTTTTCAAAGATTCATTGAGATATGAGTTTATAAACAAAAACTCATTCAATTCAGATTAACAAATTGGCTTACTAGTTACCTGCAATGCTGGTCTCATTATAAGAACTACTCTACCTTTTCGATCATGGAAATCAGCTCTTGAAACTTTTCCAGTCTCACCTTCATGAGCTACTTGATGCTAAAGAACAATCAAAGAAAGATAATTCATTCAATACAGAGAAGAACAAGAAACAGAACAAAGAGACAGAAATGAAACTTACCCAACGAATCTCTTGAGGTTTGTATGTTGATCTCCATTTAAGAGTCTCTTCAATCATATTCTTGGCTTTGTCTACATCCCAATTACGAGCATCCAAATATCTTCTTAAGGTAGCATCAGTACAGAACACTAAACTATGTCCACGAGAGTGGTCCTAACTCAGATTTCAATTCCTTAACCTGAAGTTTGTAGAATGTTTAAAGATCTTTGGAAGTAACATCAATGTTCTGTACAGAGTGAAGAAGAAGAAGAAGGTTCCTGTACCTTGTTATCTTGCTGAGATTCATCTCAAGTTCGTGAGCATGCTTTCTTCTAAACATGATTTTGATTAATGCAATCTTTAAGCTTTAAGGAGATTGCTTCAAAAGCCTTTAAACGATTGCAATCAGATTTTATTAGATCCAAGATATCAGCTAAAGGAAGTTTTCTCTTTTAATTATATACTATAAATAGATAACTGCTAAACACAAATTTACATTTAAAACAGTATCAAGAATTCTTCGTTGCAATTGAATCTTCTTTACATATTTGATTAAATGTCTACAAATTGGCTTTGGTCGCTATTCTTCTAGAAACGAATTCAAAGAACTTGTTACATTTGACCTTTTTTGAGTACACAATTAGAGAATTTGACATCAAGAGTTAAATCCATTAAAACCAAACAATTTCCACGAAACTTACTCAATGAAACACTTTTCTTTTCTTTGATCAACATGAAACTTTTCTAAACTTAACTTGATCATGAATCTAACATTTCTAAATACTCGAGTACATAACCGAAGATCAGAAACTCACCAAATAATACGGATCGTTGTTTCTTTCGTACAAGTAGATTAAAGTGATCAGAGAGAAAGCGAAGATGAATGGAGTTTGGTCGTCACGCGAGTATTATTCCCACTTCAAAGGGAGTTAAAAGCAAGAACGTGCACAAAATTATTCTCTATCAGTGACAAAAAAAATAAAAAAAAGCTTTTTGTTTCTTCCGTCAATATTGGACCACAAATGACCGATTTATTAGCCAAGTTCTTGCAAATGCAAGTAGTGGAATTTGATCCCAGGACGTACAAGTGCACATTGCATCTTATGCACCTACCACCTGCTACTAAGCTAAATGTCACTTGCAAAAAAAAAATATTTTTTTGGTCAAAAAAGAATTAAAAAGTTATTCTCTATACATTTACTGATTTACCAATTTACCTTCCTATATTTCTGATACGTGTTTGATTATGAATGGCTAGTTTGTTGAATATAATTGATTCTCTATTGTATTATTGGCAATTCTGTCGGTTGACCAAATAAATAAAATCTAAAAACGATTTTACGACAACTAGACAAGAAGAGATCCGAAATCGTGAAAGTTATAATTTGTTGATTTTCCATTATTCTAACTTTCTTTCACGTTTTGTGTAATACTAAGTAAGTTTTGCAAGCAATTAATCTTTAGTACGTATTTGTACAAAAGCAAATATCGAATCATTTCATTTATATTATATAAAAAGTTGGGCTACTAAACTGATCAGTTGGTAGTTGATCCAAAAAAAGTTAGTATTGCAAATAGTTTGATGAAAAAGTTATAATTTTATGTAAACTTTAGCACAAGATAGACAAAACATATAGTTTATTTATTAAAACTGTATCTGTTCACACACACATCATCTCTAAATGCTTAAATAAAATCCTTGCTTATGTTATAAATTAGACTTATATAAACATTAGCTTAGAAATATCAGTATGTTCAAGATTTTTTTATTATAGATACTTTGATCTATATATGGTTCAAGTAATGCATAAAATCAAATATATTCAAAATGTGCTAACCACTCTTTCATGTGTTAGGTAAAACTTTCTAACGTATACAAGTATAATATAAAAGTCCAGCTATAAAAATATTTGTTATGTAACGTTTTACTCGAAATATTGATTTTCAAACGTTAAAGATTCGGTTTAGACGATATCATGTGCGTATGATGTGGTTTAATCAAATCAAACGGTACATATGTAACACCAATAGTTGGCATCTATGGTTTAAATTAAATCAACAGCATTGACATTGGATCGTTATTATAATAGCATGTGACGTTAATCTGACACTATTGTGTGTTTTTTGTCAACAGCAAATTATATTGGTGTATAACTGGCCGGTCCAATAGCCAAATTCTTACATAATGTAGGTGGAGGGGACTCGATCCTAATTATGCAAATGAGCTGCCTTATATGGACTTACCGTCTATCACTAGACTAAGAGTCATTTGCTATTGCGTGTTAGCTTGATAGTTTTATATTCTCTAAATTATCATCTACGAACAAAAATATGTATATTTAGGTCTCTTATGCGGGTATATACTAGTTTTTTAAAGAAAATTATCTCCTTTTTTGAGATTATATGAAGTTTATCAATCAATCAAAGTTTATACCGACTCGTTGGCAAGATGTAATATATAGTGTTAATTGTTATCTTACGAGGACAGGACAGTGTGCTCCAGCGGTATAATTACTTTACAAATCTTCAAAACATCATCGAACCTCTTACCTAAAGTACTAGAAACATGATTTAAAAGCTAATAAATTAGTTGACAAAAAAATAAAATTGTTATCTTACAAGCTACTTAATTTTAACAAAACAAATCAAAACGAACAAAAACAGCGAAAAATGGAAATGAAAATGATTTTTTACATGGTTCGAGTCGCTTGATATGTAAAATTGACAAAACAGAGACATGAGTGACTGTTTTGAAGTGTGTATCGTTGTTTCCAAATTTAATCATATCTGTTTTGAAACCTGGTTTGATTAGCATGCCACATAGATAAACAAATAATAAGAATGACTTGTTACATTGCATTATAGAAACACATCTTATATATAAAATTACCATAAGAAGAATACATAAATTATGAAGAGTAATACTATCCGTAATGTATATTCAAAGTTATGTAGAGATAATCGTAATGTCCCAATAACCATAATTGTGTTGGAACAATTTTTTGAGTCGTGGATGCGAAACAACGGTAGAAAGTAGGCAGATCTGGGTGGATTCGAACCTACCAACATCTCATAAGAGAGGTCTACCATTTTGAGCTCACAGATCTATAGCAACACAAACCTTGCCCATGGCCTTCCCAGACTTCATTTATGGACTCGTGCCTCAAGTCTTTATCCAACATCAAAGACAACATCGTAACCCAACTGGTAAAACAACAAATCTGTCTACCAACAAGAGCCAATTACTTTTGTTCATGTATGCATATATGTCTATTGATTGTAAAGCGTTCATATCATCGTCTACAAGGAATTAAATACAGCAAATACAAGATTGTGAGATAAAGTAAAAAGAAACTCTTAAAATATCCCATTATAGTACATAATAATATATTCCAGATTCAAGAGCTTATAATATAGTAGCAAAATGATTAAAACAGACACTGGATTCGAGCCAAAAACCATCATACCATATTTTCACTTTGTCAATGCCTCATGATGGAAACCGTGATGAGGGCACGAGTTGATATAAGACTTGAATCTTTGCCAGGCTGTAGAGAAACTTTCCAAGACTCCTTGTTTGAATCCTGCAATGAGGTTTCTAAACGTGATCGTTTTGCTAGGAAGACGATCTTTAGCAGAGGCTTTTCGACCAGTTAATGTCCGAGCAAGGAGAATAGTCTAAGAAGACTCAACTGCCAGAAGAGGTTTTCAAAGTTAAGAAAGGTAAAGATTTATCACCGGTTCTTGTTCGAGAATCCGCAGCAATAGATGAGACTGTTGGGATTGAGCTTTCCTTTTTGAAAGCTCGCCCTGGTCTGGTAGTAGTGAGTGTAGCTTACTTTCCGTAGTGTGCTATTGATCTCAAGCTCTAGTAACTTAGGGAAGCTAGAACTTCTCCAACTATAAAAGTTGTGTAGGCTTTGTTTGATTTTACAACTTAAAGGGTTCATCCTTATTTCGTATTTTTGACAAAGCAGCCTCTTAACACCGATGCTCGTTATGGCCCCCACTGGAAGAATGTTGTAAGAGAAGTGAGCTCGTCTGTATCCACAACAAAAGGCACTCGAACGAATTTATCTTTGCTCTCATATTCCTGAACCGACATCTGACCCATTTTAGGACCAGCTCTTTGTCTTCTCTGCCTCTTCTCTATACTAATAATGTTCCTAGGGTTCGTCGATTAGCGTATTTTCTCACACTTTCGAGTGAGATATAATAGTTTATCCTTAGCAGGGAATACCTTTCTATACAAATAAAAGAATCCACTAGGAAGAAAAAGATTGGAAAAAAAGTTCTTTCTGCTATTCCCATCTCATGTCATGCAAAAGGCTTCTCCCCCTTCCTTAATATGCAGCATCGTCATCTTGAAAGACAAGCGAGTAGGCAGCTTATGCTGTTTTCCCATGATACAAGGGCTGACACTGCTCACGAATCAACAGTTTGCACACCAGCTAAACACTACTAAAATCTATATATAAAAAATGTAAATGAAACTGGTTAGAGGGGAGAGGATTCGGTTACGAGCGTTGGTCGTGGTTTGTTGAATTTCTCGGAAGGACGCGCTGGTGTGAGCATGATGGATTTGCCTTGGTGGGTTAAAACATAAGTGTTAGCGCGACCATGGTGGGTGATGTCCATGTCATAAATCCATGGACAGCCAAGGATGTTGTTGTCTCTTTTTCTTTGCTTTGACCTGGAATACCAGGCTGTCTTGATGGCATCGAATCCCCTTTTGTAGGATCTTTGACAAAATCTCCCGCATATTCATAGGTTGAAAACCTCAAGGAGTTGAGTTGGGCTGCTCTTTCTGCTTTAGTCAATCAATGCCGAGGTACCTTTCTTTGCTTAGTAGTAGTAGCACTACTCTTGCTATAGGGGTTATTTAGAGGCTGGTAGCTCCAATTATGATAAGGAGCTATATCTCTCGGAAAATGCGTGGGATACCTTGGTAAGGCCTCCTAAAGAGAACTAGTTAGCAC
>JAKUCM010008027.1:0-28103 GCA_023374145.1 Lepidium sativum
CCATGGTACTAATCTACTAATCCCCATCCGCGTTAATATTTCCCATACATAATCCCGGTTTTTCTGTACCGGTTCCCCATACAAAAAAGTTAAAAAAAATTTATAACCTTCAATTTCAACTGAAATATCAATCATATTCTTATTCTTATAATTAACACTTACTGCAAATTGGTCAGAAAAAAATAATGCTAACCCACCACTATTACCAATTGGTTCCACCGTAGTCAAAAACTTATAACCTAGGTGAACTTGTATTTTTTCCATAAACAAATATGTATTTTTTGTCTCTGATAAAAATAAGAAATTTGGTTTAAATTTTGTCTAAATATCCCGTAAATAACTAATTGAGATCTTATTCCCAATTCCCTGACAGTTCCAACAGAGTGTTTGAAAATACATCTATAAATTAATAATTAATAGAGCCATTTCAAACTCTCTACCTTTCTGATTAATTAATCGCCCAATTAAAAATGTAATTGGCCTTAGACCATCGCCCATCTCTCTCATTTTAATTGTCCCATAACCCACTGAACTTCTGGCCCAAGGAAATATTTTTAAAGGTCCATCTTTTAGAATTTCAGCACTTGCCCATAATCGGCCCATCTTGACTGATTTAGTAACCATCCAATATAATTTTTTGTGGGTTTTGGCCCAATCAAACTATCTATTATATATCCATAATCCTTCTTACTAAAAGACTTTACAATCAATAATAATAAGAAAACATAAATAATCCTTTTTATTCTAGTAACTTCACAAAAACATAGAAATCCAATATTAAGTCTAAAACCATTTATTATTAAGCTACACTCTAAGCTATAGCCAAAACGAGAATAAAATTCACAAATAATAACATCCTAGATTTTCTTAGAGCCTTTATCAAACTCTTTAGTCTTCATCTCCTTAATCTTGGTCCCCCTTGGTGTTTTCCTTGGAGATATTGTTCCCAATAACATTAATTTCTTTGTACTCACACCCCGTAAAGGGGTCTAAGCCTTAGACGATGTCTTCACTGCTCTAATTGTTGGCAAGGCCAGAATATCTTCCTTCCCACTCTGCATTTTAGCCGCAAATTCAGAGTGAATCTGCTCCCCTTTAGCCTCTGTCAATTCGGGCTGTACTGACATCGTTCCCATAGTGACACTATTGTCCAGCTCTGCGTTCCCTTGTAACTCCAATTCAGCTGTCTCAAGCACCTTCTCCAAACTCTCTCCACTTACCCATTGCATCTCCTCGACATCATTTTTTGTCGCATCTATTACTGGTTCCAGATCTGCTGCAATCTCAGAAACTGCAATACCTCCCTCAGTTACTTCTGCGGAAGACTCAGCCTCAACGTTTGACTCGTTCTGGAACAAAGAACGTCTCACCTTAGTCCTAGAAAGCACTAGCTGACTGTCATCTTTTTCTAATCCCTGAAAAAGAAACTCAATCATTAACAGATTTACTGCATCACTACAAATCAAAGCAGATTTAAAAATCAATACCTTAATCTTTTTTTCCACCGGAGCTTGAGCATTTGTTGTGCCTCGACCCCTTTTAATCCCTACTATAGCATCCCTAGCTGCCACAGCTCTAGACACCAAACCTGAGTTACGTTTTCCCCCAAGTACTGCCCCCTTAAAGCTCCTATGTTTCCCAGAAATTCCTAACCCTCGGTTATTTAAACTAGATGATTCTTTCTTATCTTGTTTTGCTTTGTAAGACACACTGATATCGTGTGTCATTCTGTAACAAAGGGAACATAAATCTACAAGCCTTTTATACTCAAAAATCACTTTGGATTCTTTGCCTTCTTCAAACTCTAAGATTGAAGAAAACACTAAAGGTTTGGAACATGGAACCTCTATTAACACCTGACCTTTTAAGACTTCAATAGTAATTACTGAGCCTAAAGATCCTGCTACCAACCTATAAACCTCCTCGACTCTATACTCGAAAGGTATCCCTGTTATCCTAATCCAAAGGCGTATTAGATTTGGATAGTCCGCGTCTGCCATTGCTTTCCACGGGGCATACGCGACCATCCAATTATCAAAGTTAACCAACATGTAGTCTAGGACACTAAGCAGATCAGATTCAGTATTGAATTCAAATTGGAAACGACCATTTCCAAGATTAAGACCTTTTACCCTTCCCACTAAATTCCAAAACTGGGGCATTCTAAAAATAAACGTATCTACGTTCTGGATAACTGGATTTAAACATCTACCCATTAGTACCTTTGAACTACGTGCTAGCAACGCCGAATTGTCAATTTTCGCAATCCTTATCTTCAGCAAACGAGGTGGTTATGAAATCGCCCCACTCTTCTTACTTAAGCCCAATTGCGCCATCAGAAATACTACACCAGAAATAGCAATAGAATTACTAAACACAAGCAAACTTTCGATAGCAAAGAACTTATGTTGTGATCCAAATAAAGTGAAACTAGCTGCTTATTTATACCTAATCCAGCCAGCATCAAACTGTTGTATTTCCTCCCTAATTTCCAGGGTTGTTAGCCCCCTGTAGAATCGAGTCTCTACCTTTCCCATAAATTCATAACTAAATCTATCCCTTATCTTTAGGACCCTTATCGCATGATATTGAAATCTGAGTCTAATGGAATTGTATACATAATCTTTATTCAAAATTTGAAAGCACTTATGTATATCGAAATCATAAAATCCCCTAATATATAGGCCTACAAATCCTTTAGGAGACCAAAAGTTTTGACCTACCTTAGTCAACCATTCTCTGTTTTCAAGAGGTTGTAAATATTTCCTAGCACTCCTACATACCCTCCCAGAAAACCACCAATTCATCCCAAGTAGCCATGGGTAATCCTCAGTCCACTTATCTTCCCATACACCCCTATTACACCTCTTTTTAGATAATACAAGCCAAGACCTGGTGACTCTAATACCCAATTGTACTGCACAATAGAGTTATAAAGCAGTACATCCATTAGATCAAAACTAACCTTAAATGCCAATTCGATCCTCTCACAGCATTCACTTCTCACGAAAACACTTATAATCCCAGAAACACCACTCCACTTCTCTGTCCATGAGCCTCCATTTCCTAAGAGGAAACAGAACAGACATAGGAAATCAAGTAGACATCTATTTTGAGTCTCTGAATAGAATTGCATATTGCACCACTCATATTTCATCTTCATTAGAGGAAATTTTTTTTGGAGATGTAATGCTACACCCAAAAATATGATTCCTACACCACATTTTAATTTCATTTGTAAATACTCCCTAGTACTCCTACGTACCCTCCCAGGAAACCACCAATTCATCCCAAATATTCCATGGATAATCCTCGGTCCACTTCTCTTCCGGTACACCCCTATTGCACCTCTTTTTTAGATAATACAAGCCGAACCCTAGTAACTCTAATACCCAATTATATTGGACCTTAAAGTTATAAGACAGTACATCCATTAGATCAAAACTCACCTTATATGCCAATTCGATAATCTCACAACATCCACTTCTCTCGAGCACACTTATAATTCCAGAAACACAACTCCTCTTCTCTGTCCCTGAATCTCCATTTTCTAAGAGAAAACATAACAGACATAGTAAATCAAATAGGCATCTCTTTTGAATCACTGAACAAAAATGCGTATTACACCACTCTGATCTCGTCTTCATTAGATGAAAAAGATTTTGGAGATATAGTTCTACACCCAAAAATATGATTCCTATACCAAATTTTAATCTCATATGCTCACTAACAATGTTAAATCCTTCCCACCAAATTTCTCTATTCCGGTCACTAACGTTAAGTATTTTTTCCATTGCTAATACTCGCTTATCATTGGAAGGCCCGTATTGTCCATCATTCCGACTCTCGTAGTCCTGACTTATCAATTGCTCACCAAATTCTGTAAAATCTACATAATTATAGGTTACCTTCTTAAATCTGAAACTGGTATCTCCTAGTAATATTAGGAGCACCTTTTTTTCATTTTCCATTTTTATTTTCTCAGTTCGGATCATGCTCCATAGCCACTCTCTGGAAGTAATGTTACCAAAGAGTAGACCATGTATCTCCCAACTTGACAAGATCTTTCTAAGGCAGACGTAAAGTTCTGTCCAACTTATTACATATTCCAGTTCCAATTCTGAAATGACGACACAAAAAATCACCATGAGAACTTACCTCCGATCCCCATGTATTCAGAAATCAAACCTGAAACCTGGTCGAAACCCAAGCAGCTTGAATCTCCGATTAGCCGCAGCCCTCCTCAGCAAATATGGAGCCAAAGAC
This sequence comes from Lepidium sativum, assembly GCA_023374145.1. NCBI lineage: Eukaryota > Viridiplantae > Streptophyta > Magnoliopsida > Brassicales > Brassicaceae > Lepidium > Lepidium sativum. Next base: position 4,267 of record JAKUCM010008027.1, read on the forward strand.
TACCACCAGAGACTCCGAAGGCCCGAAACCGAAACGCCTCTAAGAACCCCTTCCCTAAACCTAGGACAAAAACTAACGAAAACGCAGCCGCCTCTACCCTTCGAGAAAACTACCTACAAACCCGCCCCCCTAGAGATCAAAAGAACCTCGATCTAGCCTCCTCCACAGTCTCCCTCAAATACCTAACCACGAGACCTCCCACTAAGCTTCCCAGACTTCCTAAGCGCTCTTAACTAAACCTAATAGGCGCAACCCACAGCCCTTAAACCTAATCGCCACCCTCGAAAGGAGCGTCTATCCTAAAGACGACGACCCTTTACACCGCCGGAAACCCCAGCCCCTGAAAGCCCCCTAAATCCCTAATCCTAAGTCGCCGTCGCGAAACCCCGAAAGAAAAAGTTTTTTACTATTATAAAATCTCTTAAAAACTAAAAATATTAATATTTTAATGTAATTTAATTTTGAAATTTAGTTTTTATTTTAATATAAAATATGACCAGTTTTATAGTTATATATGACATGTGGTCTTTCATACAACTTTTAAAATCATTTATTTGAAAAAATCATATCTCACTTCTTCTTTTTTTTTCATTATTTTTATACTTTTTAATAGTGAAAAACTCATTAACAAGATTTCACTATAAATAATCTAAAAAGTTGCAAACGCATCATTAAAGCTTGAACGCGTGATATTAAAATATTACAGATTTCACCAAACTCTTACATGATTATCGTTCTATTAAATATTTAAATCCCATGTCACCAATCTTTTATTATATTCACAAGATTCCTCTTTCAAATATTTTGTTTTTTTTGGCACTTTTCTCCGTGATTCTCTTCTGTTCAAGAAGCTTCTTCCTCGTTTCTCATTTTTATTTATTTAAAATTTAACTTTCAATTTCTTTGAACCTCAAATTGTATATTCTTATGGATTCTTAGTTGTCAAATGGGCTTAAATTCTGAATTTCTTTTAAGTATTCTATCTTAGTTTTACTTTGCTTTGCTTTAAAGTTTTCTCCAAAAATAAAGAAATTTTCATTATCCTTTGATTTTAGCAATTTGATCGTCAATTTGCTATTCTGGGTTTATGTTTCTCATATGTCTCATCTTCAAGCTTTTTGTCATATTAGGGTAAACAAATTCAGAATTTAGATTACAAGGTAAGACAAAAACATTTCTTTGCAATTTAGGAAAAACACTTTATTCCTTCTGATTATTCACCTGCAACTTACACCTAAAAAGATGCGATTTTTTTTTGAATCCTGATCGAAAATACAGATTTGAATATCCCTTCACCTGGGTTTCTTCTTCAAGGTTCTTATTTATTAAATCGATTTGCATGTAAAGTTCAAGGCTTTGATTCATGTCTCTGAAGATTTGAAACTTTTGCCTTCTGGGATTTTAGGGTTCTTATCTCTGCAACTGCATGCATGTTGTTTTTGGGATTTGATTTTTCTTATTTCGATTCATGCAGCTTTATAGTCTACTCGACCCAGAATTTGATTTTATCTGGAATTTTGGATTCCTGAGTTGGAGACGGAGGTGAATCTGAAACGATTAGCAACAGTTTTGTATCTCACTCTCGGATGAATTCTCCGTTAAGTTGCAAGAATCTGAGAATCTTTTCAAAATCTGTTGCTTGCAAATGTCTTCTTCTTGTTGGTATTGCTCTGTTCTACAGAGCTCTGTTACTCAGATCCTCTCCCAGAAACGCTCTGAACAATAGCTTATGGACTCGAGCTCGTTACATGTCAGATTCCTCCTCAATAGGTGGAATTAGAACCGATAAGTTTCTGGAGGTTCCTCAGATTGTCTGGGGACTGAACAATCAGAAGATAGCTTTTGCTAGAGCTTGCTTAACAGCAAGAATGATGAACAGAACGCTTCTCATGCCTAGTCTAAGTGCTTCCTTGTTCTACAAGGAAATCGATAAGCTGCGTCCAATTCCATTCGATAAAGTGTTTCAGTTCGAAAGGTTCAACTCTCTCTGTCACGGGTTTGTACACCTAGCTCGGTTCTCGGATGTTAGAAACAGAACACATGTGTTTGATCTAGAGAAAGGTAGTGGAAGAAGATGGACTGTTGAAAGAGACTTGGAACAGTTGAAACAATCTGCTCGTAACAAGTCAATTAATGAGTTTGAAGTGATTCGTATGATAGGTAAAAACTCATTCTTGTGGCATGATCATTGGCCAGTAAAAGACTATGCAAAGATCTTTGAATGTATGGTGGTGGTTGATGAAATCTCTAGAGAAGCAGATAGAGTTGTCATGAAGATCAGAGAAGCAGGGGAAAAGGCTGCAGGAGCTAAACTCGAATCCAAAACCGATATACAAGATCCAATACCTTATGTTGCAGTTCACATGAGGGTAGAGATAGATTGGATGATACATTGTAAGAAACTAGAGCAACGAAAAGGAGTCTCAGAGATTTGTAGTAGCAAAAGAGAGATTATGGAGAGAGTTGGAAACATTTCGAGTTTAAAGAGTCCAACAGTTCTTTACCTTGCGGTTGCAGATAGTCTCTTAGAAGAAAAAGAAGAGGATTCATCGGTTTTAACAGGCTGGAGAGATGGGTTAACACCCTTTGAGAAGAAGAAGCTAGGAGTCAAAGAGAAGATTTATGGAAAGTATTCATATTTGATTCAGTCAGCTATAGATTTTGAGGTGTGTTTAAGAGCAGATGTTTTTGTTGGTAATAGCTTTTCGACTTTCTCTAGTCTTATTGTTCTTGAGAGGACACAGAAGGCGAGAAAACTAGGGTTCATGAGTTCTTGTGAAGATGGTGAAAACGAGTTGGGATCTTATGCATATAACTTGGCTGGAGAATCAATGGGAGTTCCAAGGAGATGGATGACGAATATGACTGATTCTAGCTTGCAAGCTATCAGCTATGGTTCTAGTTCTGTCTCTTGTTCAAGTGAATAGAAGTGATAATATTAGATTTGGTGTTTTGGATTTGTTTCCTTTCCACTATTCGTTTATTTGTGTAGTTCTTACAGGAAATAATCAGTGAATATATTCTTTCTTTATTTTGTTTCCAAATAATCTGTTCTTCTGATAACAATTTTGAGAAGAAAAAAAAGAGTAATATCTACAGCCCTAAAGTTTATGACTTTTTAAACAAGCCATCTACACAAACACAACCTAAACTTGATTTGCAGGTCTGAGAGCTTTCTTCAGCTAAGAGTTAACGCTGCTTTCTTGTGCTGTTGAGACAAACTGAAATCAGCTGCTCCGACTGTTAAAACATATATGAATCGATAAAAACATAATGAGATACAGAAGCAAATCTTTTGACCAAACATTTTGGAATCTTAGAACAGAACATACTTGAAACCACCATTGGCTTCCAACTCCATTCCTTCTTCATTTCAATCACTGGAATATTCACATGAGGATACTTGGCCTCGCTTAATATCCTTAGCAATAAGCTACTTACATATCCATATTTTGAACAGATTGGTAATGGCATATCAATCCCCCGATCAACTTTTGTAACCTGCAAAGTTCAGTAGATGACAACTTCTGTAATCAACTTGTGTTTTCAATATTTATGAAATCCAATAACAAAAGATTAGTATTACCCTGAATAATTCGTCATGTTCAATTAGGAACTCGAACCCGGCTTCTTTGGCAGTGACTGCAACCTTAACAAGCAACTCAACGCATCTATTCCATGAGGATTCATCAGAAGAATCATAGATGAAGAGTGCTACATCGCAAGCACCCATTGCTTCATTCGATACCAAGAATTCATCGTCTTCATTATTAAATTCCTTCATCACCAGAGGTCTCCTTGTACTTGCAATTTCTCTGGCCCTCAGCTAAGTAAGAGCATAACGTTCCTTATTTCACGGAATAACACTCGTATATATTGAGCTCGTAATGGTACCTCGCAATTCAAAAGTTTCTCTACAGCTGAAGAATCAGTTGATGACACCAATGAAACCAGTATTACACAATTAACCTCACCTATAATGCAAAACTATCATGAGATCGAGTCATCTATCGAGTGGTCTGTTACAACGCTCTATCAGGTTCGTTTGCTTGTGAGCTTGAGAGTAGATTTTTTGCTGATGAATCCTGTTAGTTTTAGGTTCTGATCATTCAAAAGCTTCTTCTTCTGCAAGCTAGAGAAATGATCACATATGCACAAAATACACTTATTTACCCAATGGAACCTGTACATGATCTAAGAACCAAAGAATTGAAGTTTAGTTGTTTGGCTGCCTTAACACGTATCTTGAGAATATCTGACCAAGACAAGGATTGTATTCGATGATACTGAGTTAAAAGCATTTCAGGTCTCCTCTTAATCCCTTGACATGTTTAATATGATTCTTATTGAGTGCTTTATATCATAGTTTATATAGTTTTTGTGTATTTTATATTGAATCCCATTTGTGAGTAGAAATTTAAATCTGAATAATTTGTAATCATTATCTCTGATAATCTAATATATAATTCTTTAACAAAAACATATTTCATAATTTTCTTTGGTCGAAAATTATATTTCATATATAATGTGTATGTTTTCACGTTTTTAATTGTTAAAATTCAATATGTATGATTTAGATTATAACACTCTATACACACTCAATAAAAATTTTAACAACATCAAATATTTATAGTGAAATGTTATAAACCAAACAAATACGAATAAATGTACAAATAAATTCAATAGCATATCATAGATCTAATCAAATAACAAGTACACAAAATTATACAAATTTCATTATACAGTACAAATCATGATATAAATAAAATAAATCATGCAACATATAAATATTATAAGTATATAAACACATACAAATTCATATTGTTTTCAAAAATTTATTCTTACATTGCACATGTAAACATCAAGGTTCAAACAGAAATGTGATATTAAATATTCCAAAGTCTTAACTGGATCTCTTAGTGTCATCAGTGTCCACTGCAGAAATATATAGGAAAAGCTTCAGATTTTCAGTAAAAATGAAATTTTTTTAATATGTATTTGTCTTAAAACGATAGTAAGACATGTTTTAATTACATGTAAAAGGAAACTTCACCATTTAATCCTCCATCATTAGTTTTCAGCACAACATTCATATAAGGACCTTCTTTAAAAGAACTATCATTAATGGTTAAATCAATGGAAACACAAAAAAAATATTATAATTAAATGACGCAAGCTTTTGAAATTTGGATAATGTTACCTTCAACCAAGTGCAATATAAAAGAGATCATTTATTTCATGAGGTTCCAAAATTTTGTCCTAAGAATTCAATTCTGATGTTTCAGAATCTACAAGGTTTAATACATTAATGATACTGTTGGATTACAGATTCTTGGTCTTAATCTTTTGTGTGATCAATTATCCATAAAAGGGAAGAAAGAGAATCAAAAACAAGTCTGCAGCAGGTTTATTGTTTCGGTAAAAGACTTGGAACAGATTTGAAGACTTTTGGCAACTCTTTGTTGAACTGTTTTTTGGTCAATATCTTCTCTGTCATAGAGCTGAGAATTCAGGTTCTTTTGCAGTGAAGAAGACAAAACTTTGAGGTCAGAAGAAGGAGAAAAAGAGTTCAAGTTTTAGAGTTGCATATATAGAGGATTCTCGGCTGCAGCTTGGAAGGAAGAGTGAGAGACATTTTTCATTACAAAACTGAGTGATATACATAGCTTTGTGTAAACAAGAGTTGTGTGTGGGAAATATAAGAGGGAAAGACAAACATTCTATAAGGGGGTTGGGCGTGTATCTTGTATTTAAACTCATTGGATGTTAGTGGATTCCGGGAAATGTTCCCGGCGAGATGTAGGTGAGATTTCTCACCGAACTCGTTAAACACTTCTTCTTCTGCATCATTTCTCTTCTCCTCTCATCTATGTTCCTCTCTGCATCTTCATCATTTCATTTCTTGTTACTTCATAAGAGTGCAGCTGCTTCTTTTCTTCTTTCTAGTTTGCAACAAAAGAAACTGAGGAAACATAGTGATTAGGAGTTTATTTATCTTAACATAGTTCGGTGTTGCTGACTCAGTAAAGAAGTTCAAACTTGGTGAACCATGTCTGTGTCAAGGGTTGAAATGGAAAAATTCGATGGACATGGAGACTATGACCTGTGGAAGGAAAAACTCATGGCTCATTTGGACATGATTGGCTTAAGTGCAGCCTTAAAGGAAACTGCCATAGTCAAGAAAGATGTAGGTCCAGAAGCATCAAAGGCTGTAAGTAAAGATGACAGAGAAGAGGCTCTGGAAGAAAAAAGAAAGAAAGCAAGAAGCACCATAGTTCTCAGTGTCTCAGATCAAGTACTGTGGAAGATCATTAAAGAGAAAACTGCAGTATCAATGCTTGAAGCTCTTGACAAGATGTACATGTCCAAAGCTCTACCAAATCGAATCTAATTGAAGCAGAAGCTGTATAGCTTCAAGATGTCTAAAAGTTAATCAATAGAAAGCAACATTGATGATTTTCTGAGAATAATAGCTGATCTAGAAAGCACAAAGGTAAGCGTTTCTGATGAATATCAAGCTATACTGCTATTGATGTCTCTACCTAGGAAGTTCGATCAGTTAAGGGATACCATAAAGTATGGAACTGGAAGAACTATACTCACCTTTGATGAAGTTGTTGCTGCAATATACTCTAAAGATCTTGAGTTCGGATCTCATACAAAGAGTTCAAAGAATCAATCTGAAGCCTTATATGTCAAAGAAAAAGGAGACTCAAGATCAAGAAACAAAGAGAGAGACAAGACACATAAGCCAAATAGATCTCGATCAAAGTCTAAAAGCAGAAAGGTTTGTTGGACTTGTGGTGAAGATGGACACTTCAAGAATACATGTCCAAACAAAACCAGGAATCAGTACAAGCGAAAGATCAGGGAAGCTATAAGAATGAATCATCTACTGGGAAAGGAAATTTAGTCGAAGCAAGTGGTCTGTATGTGTCTGAGGCTCTATCTTCCACAGATATAAATCTCTTTGAAGAATGGATTATGGACACTGGATGCAGTTACCACATGACTCATAAGAAGGACTGGTTTTATAGCCTGAATGAAGATGTTAACGGATCCGTCAAAATGGGAAACAAAACAACCTCAAAATTCAAAGGAATTGGTACTATTAAAATCAAGAATATATACGGCTTAAGTGTGGTTCTTACTGATGTAAGGTACATTCCCGAGATGGACATGAATCTTCTTTCTCTAGGAACTTTTGAAAAAATTGGGTACTGTTTTGATGCAGAAAATGGGTTGTTAAGCATCAAGGTTGGTGGTCAGACATTGTTACAAGGAAAAAGATTTGAAACTCTGTACTTGTTACAATGGAAACTGGAACATGGAGAAGCTCTAGCTTTAGTGAGTACGTTTGATGAGACTACTTTGTGGCACAGAAGGTTAGGCAACATGAGTCTAAAGAACATGCTCTTACTGGTAAAGAAAGGGGTTCTTGACAGAAAGAAAATCATTAATCTAGAGCTGTGTGAAGATTGTGTGAATGGGAGAATCAAGAGGGTTAGTTTCAGTCTAGCTAGTCATGATACCAAAGACAAGCTAGACTATGTTCACTCTGACTTATGGGGAGCTCCCTCGGTTCCTTTGTCACTGAGTAATTGTCAATACTTTGTGACATTTATTGATGACTATTCTAGGAAGACATGGGTGTAATTTCTTAGACACAAAGATGAGGCTTTTGAAGCTTTTGTGCAATGGAGTGTGTTGGTGGAAAATCAAGCTGAAAGGAAAATCAAGTTCTTAAGACTGATAATGGGCTTGAGTTTTGCAACCAAAAATTCAACAAGTTCTGCAAGGATAAGGGCATAACAAGGCATAGAGCATGTGCTTACACGCCCCAGCAGAATGGCATTGCTGAAAGAATGAATAGAATCATTCTAGAAAAGGTTCGAAGTCTTTTAAGTGATTCAGGTCTTCCAAAGTCATTCTGAGCAGAAGCTACTCACACGGCTGTTGTCTTGATAAACAAAACACCCTGTTCAGCCATAAATACAGAGATACCTGACAAGAGGTGGTTTGGAAAAGCTCATGTCTACAGTTATCTTAGAAGGTATGGATGTATGTCATTTGTACACTCTGATGAAGGAAAGCTGACACCAAGAGCAAAGAAAGGAGTTCTCATTAGTTATCCTCCTGGAGTAAAAGATTATAAACTTTGGCTGATAGAAGAGAGGAAATGTGTGATTAGCAGAAATGTGATTTTTCAAGAAAATGCAGTATATAGAAATGTCACAAAAACAATGCATTCAGACACTATACTCAAGAAAAATCATCAAATGCTTTCTTGGATTATGATCTTGAATCATCAGAGAATATACTGTCAGGTGGAGATACTACAAAGAATACGAGATCAGAGACTCCCCAGGCACCTGAAGAGGTGACTCAACATGATGTCTCAGATGAAGTAACCTCAGAGACTCCAAGAAGTTACCATTTGGCTAGAGACAGAACAAGACGAGAACCGAGGGCTCCAAGAAGATATGATGATGAAAATTACTTTGGTGAGTCTCTAATGATCAGTGACTTCAACTCTCAAGCTTTAATCACCACAATGGAGGGTGATGATTTGGAACCTGCAAGTTTTCAAGAAGCAGTAAGGAGTGAGAATTGGAAAAACTGGAAGCAAGGAATATCAGAAGAGATGGATTCTCTTCTCAAGAATCACACATGGACTATTGTATCTAGACCAAAAGTACAAAGAGTGATTGGATGTAGATGGATTTTCAAGCTTAAACATGGAATTCTTGATGTTGAAGATTCAAATCACGACTTGTTGCAAAAGGCTACTCACAGAGGAAAGGAGTAGATTATTCAGACATCTTTGCTCCAATGGTTAGACATGTGTCTATAAGAATGCTTCTTGCTGTTGTGGTAGAAGAAGACCTGGAGTATGAACAATTAGATGTTAAAAGTGCATTTCTGCATGGGGAGTTAGATGAAAAGATTTACATGGAAGTTCCTGAAGGTTTCGAGAAAAACTTCAATCAAGATCAAGTATGTCTGATGAACAAATCTCTTTATGGTCTTAAACAGTCTCCAAGGAAATGGAATGAGAAGTTTGACAGTTATATGAAGGAGATTGGCTTTCAAAGAAGTCAAAGAGATAATTGCGCATATACAAAGATTCTTGAAGACAACTCTGTCATGTATCTTCTTTTATATGTAGACGATATGCTAGTGGCTGCTAAAAAGAAGGAAGATATCTCTGAATTGAAGAGTAAGCTCAGTGCTAAGTTCGAAATGAAAGATCTTGGTCCAGCCAAGAAGATTCTCGGAATGGAAATAAATAGAGATATAGAGAAAGGTATGCTGAGTTTGTCACAAGTGGATTATGTTAAAAGGGTTCTTGAATTTTATCAGATGGAACATGCTAAGTTTGTGTCCACTCCTTATGGTGCACATCTAAATATTGCTGCAGGAACAGAAGAATAGTTGAAATATGATGAATCTTTTATGAAGTCTGTACCCTATTCAAATGCCGTAGGAAGTGTCATGTATTCCATGATTGGTACGAGACCAATTGTGGCATATCCTGTGGGCATAGTGAGCAGGTTCATGAGTAAACCTATCAAAGAGCATTGGTTAGGTGTCAAGTGGGTATTGAGATACATCAAAGGTTCATTAGACACCAATTTATGCTATGAGAAAGGGTCAAATTTTGTCTTGAAAGAATTTTGTGACTCAGATTATGCTGCTTATCCTGACAGAAGAAGATCAATCAGTGGAATGGTCTTCACATTAGGAGGTAATACCATCAGTTGGAAATCAGGATTGCAGAAGGTTGTTGCTCTTTCTACCACTGAAGCAGAATACATCTCGTTGTGTGATGTTGTTAAAGAAGTTGTGTGGCTCAAAGGATTGTTGACAGAGTTTGGTTACAATCAAAAGTTTGTGGAGATTCATTGTGATTCACAAAGTGCAATAGCTCTCTCAAAGAATAATGTCTTTCACGAAAGGACTAAACACATTCAAGTGAAGTATCATTACATTCGTGAAGTTATAGCAGATGGAGATGTTGAAATTCTGAAGATATCAACATTAAGTAATCCGGCTGATATCTTCATAAAGATAGTCCTTGTTAGCAAGTTCAACTCGGCCTTGAGCTTGCTTTACTAAAGCTTCGTAAAGCGGTTTATTCTCTTCATTACTAGATGGAGTTTTGTTGGATTAGTAATGAAGATAAAGTATAGATTCTTGGTCTCAATCTTTTGTGTGATCAATTATCCATAAAAGGAAAGAAAGAGAATCAAGAACAAGTCTGCAGCAGGTTTATTGTTTCGGTAAAAGACTTGGAACAGATTTGAAGACTTTTGGCAACTCTTTGTTGAACTGTTTTTTGGTCAATATCTTCTCTGTCATAGAGCTGAGAATTCAAGTTCTTTTGCAGTGAAGAATACAAGACTTTGAGGTCAGAAGAAGGAGAAAAAGAGTTCAAGTTTTAGAGTTGCATATATAGAGGATTCTCGGCTGCAGCTTGGAAGGAAGAGTGAGAGACGTTTTTCATTACAAAACTGAGTGATATACATAGCTTTGTGTAAACAAGAGTTGTGTGTGGGAAATACAAGAGGGAAAGACAAACATTTTGTAAGGGGGTTGGGCGTGTATCTTGTATTTAAACTCATTGGATGTTAGTGGATTCCGGGAAATGTTCTCGGCGAGATGTAGGTGAGATTTCTCACCGAACTCGTTAAACACCTCTTCTTCTGCATCATTTCTCTTCTCCTCTCATCTATGTTCCTCTCTGCATCTTCATTATTTCATTTCTTGTTACTTCATAAGAGTGCAGCTGCTTCTTTTCTTCTTTCTAGTTTGTTTCAGCAAAAGAAACAGAGTGATTAGGAGTTTATTTATCTTAACAGATACGTAACAAATATATTAGATAAAGAAGAACTTACAACTTCTTTTTCCAAAGAATGCAATGAAAGGTGTTCCTTAAGAATGATATAGCATCATATGTTACCTCAACACTCTACGAGACCAAAGACATGATTGATCAGAACCAACAAATATTTATAAAAGATGTTGAGTTCTGTTTTTGTCAAGTTTTTACATGATCAACATCATGTTGGAATGAAGAATAAGGAATCATATGATTTGCAAATCTTAGATCGTTATTCTTGAAGTGATGAGAGAGATAGATGGAAAATATTTTATTGACTCTCATAATATTAAAGGTTACGGGACATATGCTTATGTAGCGAAAGTATATCCTAATATAGATACAATATTAATTATATGCTCTTAATATTTACTATATCATTTGCAATATCTTTTAAATATCTTATAGTTATTATACTCGAATGTCCTAAGTATAATCCACAATGTTCGTTTTCTTGTTTCTTCGACATAATTTGTACATAGCCAGAAGAAACACTCGAGTTTGATTCCATCTTCATTAAGTCATACTGGCCAATTTAGTTGTATATCTCTTATTATTTTCCTAATCTTAATAAGACCCAATGGTTTTGTTATTGGGCCAATGCGGACTTCGGCCATAACTGAATTTGTTTCTTCTTCTGGGCATGCGATCTGCTTCAGCCCAGTATGTCTCCTTCACTCTTATTTTCTGTCTGCAATTTTGCAGAGTCAAAGCTGAGCAAAACCTGAACAAGACAAGGATGTTTTAAAGAGACAAAAAATGACTAATGATGGTGAAGACCATGACATCAACAACACAAGATACCTTTCAATGTTATTGTTGATATATATTTTCATATAGTCCTTTGTTGTGGATGTGCTTGAACATTACTTGTAAGAGGAGAACTCTCTCTCTCTAAATCGCCAAAGAGAAAGAAAGACAGTGAGCCTCTTTTTCTCACCGAGACGTACTGTGATCAATTCTTGATTACAGGAACTCGTAAATGATCTCTTGCACCTACAAACATCAAACAAACACGTTAGTCTTGCGGTACAAGCAATTAACGAGAAGTGCAAAGTTACAACAAGTGGTATTAGAGCTCCTCAGGTTGTCGGTATGGAGCCAACTCTGGGAAGGTTTGAAGTTAAGGAGTTTAGTGGTGATGGAGATTTCTCTCTGTGGAAGTTCAAGGTACTGGCTCAACTCGAGATTCTTGGTCTCGATTCTCCCTTGTTGCCGATCTACCTAGCTGAAGAAGATGGTTATGATCTGAAGGAAGATAAAGGTGAGAAGGTTACAAAGGATGGTAAAGAAGTGAAAGGTATTGAAGTTGGACCTTCAAGAAAGTCTCTAGAATAACTTTTCGCGGAAGCTAAAGCAGATCCAAGGTTCAAGGATAAAGACAAAAGGGCCAAAAATCTTATCGGGACCAGTCTTTTAGACAGTGTTCTAAGAAAGGTCAAGAAGGAAAGAACGGCCTACGATATGTGGATTGCTTTGGAAGCTGACTATCAGGTAAAAACTTTACCACACAGATTCAACCTTAAACAGAAGTTTTATAGTTTTAAAATTGATTTGGGAAGAACCTGGATAAGAATCTCGACGTTTTCAACAGACTAATATCGAATTTATCTAGTGTTCATGTTGATATTGGTGAAGAAGATAAAGATGTTATATTAATGAATAATCTACCTAAGCTGTTTGAGAATTTGGTACATATTCTAAAATACAGTATGGGAAAGGAAACCATAACTCAGAAGGATATTATAAGCTCTGCTTACTCAATTGAGATGGAGCTGATAGAGAAATGAGTCTATAAAATCCATTCTAATTCAAAATGGTTGTTAATGCAGTCTCGAGGGAGAAAAGAAAAGAGGGGGCAGTCTAAGGATAGTAGAAGTGGGAGTAAGCATAGATCAAAATCAAAGCCAAAAGGAAGATCTTGTTGGGTTGTGGTGCTGAAGGTCACTTCAAAAGAGACTGTCCAAAGAGAAAGTCAAACATAAAGGGAGACACAACAAAGGCTAGCGTGTATAGAGCTCAGTACATAGAACCAGAAATGTTAGTAGCCACAAATTCGTCAAGTGAAGATGAGTGGATATTGGACTCGGGGTGTTCATATCATATGACATCTAACAGAGATCTAATGTTCGATCTAAAAGAAATTGATGGTGGAAAAGTATTGATGGGCAATGACAGTTTCTGTGAGGTAAAAAGAATTGGAAAAGTGATTTTTGTGAATGATGATAGATCAACATTCATTTTGACTCAAGTAAGATACACACCTACATCAATGAGAAATCTTATATCACTGGGGCAGCTAGAGACTTTAAATTGCTGGTATTAGTCACATGATTACAGAATGAAGGTGATGAAGAAGGAGAAGGTGGTCATGACAGCTAACTATAAAAACACCTTATATTTCTTAAATGGAAGAGCAAAGATATCTGAATGCAATGCAGTGAAAGAGTCAAAGTGCTCAATGGATATTTGGCATAGTAGACTTGGCCATATGAGTAGCCGCAATATGCAAGCATTGGTTAAGAAAGCTTTTATTCATGTTGATTTGCCAAAGGACTTTAGGAATTGCGAACCTTGTATATTTGGAAAGTCACACAAAATTTCTTTCAACAAAGGGTCACATATTTCAAGAGGGCCTCTAGACTATGTTCACTCAGATCTTTGGGGTTCACCGAATTTGACACCGAGTCTTGCTAAAAGTCAATACTATATGTCTTTTGTAGATGATTTTACAAGAAAATTGTGGGTGTATTTCTTGAAAACGAAGGATGAAGCTTACAGTAAGTTCGTTGAATGGAAGAATCTCACAGAAAATCAGAGTGAAAGAAAGTTGAAAGGGTTAAGGACAGACAATGGCTTGTAATATTGCAATAGAGTCTTTGATGATTACTGCAAGGGTAATGGCATTTTAAGGCACAAAACATATCCATATACTCCACAATATAATGGAGTTGCAAAGAGGCTAAACAGGACTATACTTGAAAAGGTGAGGAGTTTTCTAAGTGAGATGGGATTGTCAGAAGCATACTGGGTTGAAGCTACCTCTACTGTGGTATATATATTGAATAGAACACCTTCGAAATCTATTGAATACCAAATTTCAGAACAGTTATGGTCAGGAAGAGAGCCAGATTACTCATACATGAAACATTTTGGGTGTTTGGCATATTTTCATATTGATCAAGGAAAACTGAAGCCCAGAGCTAAGAAATGAGTTTTTTTAGGATATCCACAAGGTGTGAAAGGGTATATAATTTGGAGTTTGGAGGATAAGAAATGCGTGGTAAGCAGGGATGTTATATTCAATGAAGCAATGGTATATAAGAACATTGACAAGTCTACTAGTGATGATCTTCAAAAGGCTCAAGATCTTAAAGCTAGAAGGGTCACTTTCTTATTGCCAGAAGAAGAGGTAGAACCGATTACAGAGTCTGGTGGTTCAATTGCAAGTGCATATCAGGATCTGGAAACTTCTGGTTTTACTCAGAGTGATGTTAATGATCAACAAGATCAAGATGATCAGGAAGAGACAGAATCCTATAATGACTACTTGCTAGCTAGAGACATAGACAGAAGAATCACCAGAAAGCTAAGCAGATTCATAGAAGCAAATGTGGCAATGTATGCTTTGAATATGTCTCAAATGATGTATGAAGAAGAACCAAGAACCTATGAGGAAGCTACGGCTAGCAAACATAGAGATATGTGGATAGAGGTAATGAAAGATTAGATGGGTTCTTTAAGCAGAAGGACAGAGAACGATTGGTTGTAAATGGGTTTTCAAGTTAAAGCCGGCAAAAGGTTTTAAGCAGATAGAAGGAATTGATTATCATGAGGTTTTCTCTCTGGTGGTTAAGCATATTACTATAAGGCTGACACTATCAATGGTGGTTAATCAGAATATGGAATTGGAACAAATGGACGTAAAGACAGCTTTTCTACATGGAAATATTGATGAAAAGATTTATATGGATCAACCAAAAGGATTCTCGGAAGGAGATGGAGTTTGTTTGCTGAAAAATCATTATATGGTTTGAAACAATCTTCAAGGCAATGGAATTTAAGGTTTGATCAGTTCATCAGGTCTAAAGGGTATGTCAATAGTGAATTTGATAGTTGTGTTTATCTGAGGAAGTATGCAGAAGGAAATTACATATTTTTGTTACTATATGTGGATGATATGTTGTTGGCTGCAAAGGATATGTCAGAAATTCAGAGGTTTAAGAAGATTTTGAGCAGTGAATTTGAAATGAATGATCTTGGGGCAGCAAAAAGGATCTTGGGTATGGATATTATAAGGGACAGAAAGAGTAATGTTTTAAAACTTTCTCAAAAGTTTTACATTGAAAAGATTTTGAAGGTTTTTAACATGGTGGATTCTAAAGTTGTTTAGACCCCCTTAGGGAGTCATTTCAAGTTCAAATCTACCAATCAAGATGAAAAGGAGAATTCAGAGAAAGTGATGAAGAAGGTACCTAAACGCAGCGCGGTTGGTAGCATTATGTACGCCATGGTTGGGTCTCGTCTTGATCTAGCATACTCAATCGGAATGGTCAGCCGCTTCATGAGTTGCCCTAGCATTGAACATTGGGAAGGTGTTAAATGGATACTCAGGTATCTAAACTACTCAAAGGATTTATGCTTAACTTTTACAAAATCAGAAAAATTTAAAGTTGAGGGAAACTGCGATAGTGATTACGTTGCTGACCTGGATAGAAGAGATCGATCACCGGTTATGTATTCCAACTTGGAGGGAATACAGTGAGCTGGAAGTCAGGCCTGCAAAACATAGTAGCTTTATCAACGACAGAAGCAGAATACATGGCGTTAGTTGAGGCATGCAAGGAAGCCATATGGTTAAAAGGAATTACCTCTGAGTTCGGCTTCTCTCAGGACCATGTCGAGATTGGATCTGACTCTCAGAGCGCCATTTGCTTGGCCAAGAACAGCGTTTTCTACGAAAGAACAAAACACATGGCCATAAGAATGAGCTTTGTCAGAGATTTGTTAGAAGACAAAATAATCAAGATAAATAAAGTTAAAACGTCAGAGAATCCAGCAGATGTACTACCAAATCGGTGCCGATTCACAAGTTTGAAGAGGCTCTAGATTTTCTCAGGATTATCTCATGCATGCATGTTTCTCATAAGGAGAAGCATAAGGTCCTTTTAACGGTGAAGTTGAAGGGTCTTCGGCGGAGAAGTCGAAGAGTTTCTTTTGACGGTGAAGAGTCAAAAGGTCTTCGGTGGTTGAATCGGAGGAACCGAAGAGTCGAAAAATCTTTGGTGGTTGAATTGGAGGAACCAAAGAGTCGTCTTCTTTGGTGGTTGAATCTGAGAGGATTCTAGACGGAGTAACCGATGAGTCGTTTTTCCTCGGTGGTTAAATTCGGTGGATCTTCGGAAAAAGGGAGGAACCGAGGAGTTGTTTTTCTCCTCGGTGATTGAAATGAAGAAATCTTCGGTGGTATATTCGGAGGTGTTTTTCTGGTGATTTTTGGGAAAGAGTTTTGAAGATTTGTGGTTTTCTCTTAAGGGAATGAGGTTTATCAGAAGAGAATGAAAGAGATTCTCGACTTTTCGGTGAAAGAAATGAGAGAAAAATTGCACAGAGACGGAAGAGTAGAGGAGAAGAATGAGGAAATGAAAGGTCTCTCGGGTGAGGAGAAGACCCTAGTTTCGCAATGAGTCGAGGCCGAGAATTGGATGAGCCCATTAAGAGCTCGGTCCATCAGATGGCCCAGTCCGAGATGGAGTATGTTATTGGGCCAATGCGGACTTTGGCCATAACTGAATATGTTTCTTCTTCTGGGCCTGCGATCTGCTTCAGCCCAGTATGTCTCCTTCACTCTGATTTTCTGTCTGCAATTTTGCAGAGTCAAAGCTGAGCAAAACCTGAACAAGACAAGGATGTTTTAAAGAGACAAAAGAGGACTAATGATGGTGAAGACCATGATATCAACAGGACAAGATACCTTTCAATGTTATTGTTGATATATATCTTCATATAGTCCTTTGTTGTGGATGTGCTTGAACATTACTTGTAAGAGGAGAACTCTCTCTCTAAATCGCCAAAGAGAAAGAAAGACACTGAACCTCTTTTGCTCATCGAGACGTACTGTGATCAATTCGTGATCACAGGAACTCGTAAATGATCTCTTGCACCTACAAACATCAAACAAACACGTTAGTATTGTGGTACAAGCAATTAACGAGAAGTGGAAAGTTACAGCAGGTTTATTGAAGCATTTCACCTACAAAAGAAAACGTAACTGTGTTATAAAAGGAATCAACAAGAATGATATGGAATGTACGAGAAGGATTAAGAAAAGACCTAAAGTTCTTTTAATTCAAAATCATCGAGAATACCATCCTTGTCTTGGTCAGATAGCTTAAAGATATGTGTTAAGTCAGCCAAACAACTAGACTTCAATACTTTGGTTCTTAGATCATATAAATGTTCCATTGGGTAAATAACTGCATTTTGTGCATAGGTGATAATTCTCTAGCCTACAGAAGAAGAATAAGCTTTAGAATGATCAGAACCTAAAACTAACAAGATTCATCAGAAAAGGATCTCAACTCTCAAGCTCACAAGCAAACGAACCTGATATAGCGTTGTAACAGACCACTCGAGAGATGACTGGATCTCAGGATTGTTATGCATTATAGGTGCGGTAAGTTGTCCGATACGGGTTTCATTGGTGTCATCTTTATAAAATGCAAGTATGATAGGAACTTTGACCTGTTATATAAAAGATTCATTAGAAAAATATCAATATGAACGATTAGAAACCTTCAGAGGAATGAGCACAAACTGGCTGAAGAATATAAAAGAAAGAAAGAAAGAAGCAGATTAACCTTTAATTGTCGAAACAGAGGAAGCCAGTAATCAGTCAAACGATCAAGAGTCACCGATCTGTCAAGTTCAAATGTCAAAACAATTGAATCTGCTTGCTTAAGTTCCTCAATTACATGCATTATCCATATCTTCCATTCTGCAGAATTGATCAACAGAGCATTATCGACAAAACTCTTTACAACAGATATTGACGTCGTTTGATACCATCACAAGAAGTATCGATAATGGTGGTGGGATTACGTTCGTAGAAATATCCAGGAGGTAACACAAGACGAATTCATATAAAGGCGCGAAAATTAACTACGCTTGTAAAAGATGAGAAATTTCTTGGTTAGCTGATACAACATCTCTAAAAAATAAATATTCGTTATTATTTTCTGTTAAAGTTTAAAAATTGAATGTCTAAAATAATATATTAATTATTTATTTTATGGGTTCATATTTTTGTATTTGTCAGTTACCAAATTTAAACTGATGATACGATATCCCAATATATATAAAGAAAAAAAAAGAGATATCAATCATTATGATTGGTAATTTGACCCTTAACCCGGTTTAAACCATTAAACCAAATAGAATAACGGCGATTTTAACGCCGTCAAATATTGACGTCTGTTTAAACTCCCGAGGCAAATTCATATGATCGCTTACACTGTTTGCTTTTTCATCTTACCTAAATCTTCCCTCATCCTTGGAAATTCTCTATCTTTCTCATTGTTGCAGATCGGAGTGATGGGTATCGATTTGGAATCCGTGTCAGAAGCAACCTCTGGAGCTGTTGGGTCGCTTCTGAGTACAACGATCTTATATCCTCTTGATACATGTAAATCAAAGTTTCAAGCTGAGGTTCGAGCTCGAGGTCAGCAAAAATACAGGTTTTTCCTTCGAATTGTTTTCGTGTTTTGTCCTCCATTCTCTTGATTTATATGTATCGATTTTCTCAAGTTAGCGTATTTTTGTATATATTGCAGATATCTTTCAGATGTTATGTGGGAAGCAGTTTCTAAAGGACAATTCTTTTCGCTATATCAAGGCCTTGGAACGAAGAATGTTCAGTCTTTTATTTCGCAATTTATCTACTTCTATAGCTATAGTTATTTCAAGAGGGTTCAGAGTCAAAGGACTGGTTCTAAATCAATAGGAACACGGGCAAATTTGGTCATAGCTGCTGCTGCAGGGGCTTGCACTTCCGTCTTAACCCAGGTACGTTTTGATTTGATGATGAACTCTAACGGTATATGTAGTAGACTTCTTGTTTATTTAGTTAAAGTTGAGAGAAAATTGAAGTTTTGGTATTGGACACTAGTTGGTTAAAGCGTTAGTCTTCTTATCTTTTTGTGTAGCCTCTAGATACTGCTTCATCGAGAATGCAGACGAGTGAATTTGGAGAATCTAAAGGGTTGTGGAAGACCTTAACAGAGGGTTCATGGGGAGATGCGTTTGATGGCCTAGGGATCTCTCTTTTATTGACTTCAAATCCTGCAATACAGGTAGAATTCTCGAGCTAGTGAACCAGTGCTTCACTGTCTTATTTGCAATTTCTTATCAACTAGCACACTTCGCAGTATACAGTGTTTGATCAGCTGAAGCAGCACCTTCTTAAACAGAAAGATGCAAAAGCCGAGAATGGTTCTTCTTCCCCGTTAGTGCTCTCTGCCTTCATGGCGTTTGTTTTAGGTGCAGTCTCCAATAGTGTTGCCACTGTTATCACATATCCAGCAATCAGGTATTAACTTAGTGACAGATTCAACTATCTTTTCAAGTCACGTAATTTTTAATGCTGTGGCTAAATTAAGACACTATATTGGGATGAATCTCTCAGGTGCAAAGTGATGATTCAAGCTGCTGATGACTCAAAGGAAACTGAAACTAAGAAGCCCAAAGAAGGACAAGGAAAACGATTCCAAGTGTTGTCTATGCAATATGGAGAAAAGAAGGGATGCTAGGGTTCTTTAAAGGCTTGCACGCTCAGATATTAAAGACTGTTCTGAGCTCAGCATTGCTATTGATGATCAAGGAGAAAATCACTGCAACAACATGGATTCTCATTCTAGCTATCCGTAGAACGCTGTTTCTCACAAATGGCAAGTTAAAGAATTCTTAAAAGACTCGGAAACCTGTTAGCTACCACCACTAAGTTTCCAAAGGACAGGCTTGGTTCCGGTTTGGTTCTCCATGTATGATTTGCATGGCAAGACTTCGGTTTAGCTATGTGTATTCAAAAATAAATTTTTAATAAGTGTTTGTAATATTTCTCATTTCAAGAACGACCTTTTGATTTTTTTTTAATAAACGTCAACAATTGTATAAATTAGATAAATTTATTAAGTTGAAAAAAAACAATATTTCAGATCGAATTGTTGATGTGTCATGTGCGTACAAATATAAAATAAATGTATTATTTAAGGGAAAAAATGAATAATATACTGATGAAATTAATGTAGTGGGACAATGCTCCGAATGAAAAAGAGATAACAATTCTCGTTCCCGTCAAATCCTAATTGGACCGGAGTAGTATAGTTAGGCCAATTTCGTTTCTTTAGAGAGCTAAGGAGAGGAACGGAAGATCGGAAAAGGAGGAGAACAAGATGATGTCCGGTGGTAACTACACGACTATCGATAGCCAGAAAGTCTCTGGATCTGTACCTGTAAGTTTTTTATTTAGTTTTCGTTATCTCGATCTTGATTGATTCGATGAGTCGTGTGTGCTCGTCCATACACTGATTTTTTTTCCGATCTGATCTAGTTTCCATTTGTTTTGTTTGTGTTCATTGTAGTCTGTTCCAGATCCAGGCCATACCACCGTCAAATTCACAGGTGACATTGTCGTATTTTGCGTATTTTTCGGTAGCTGGTGTGAATTTGATTATGGAGCATTTAGAAAAGAGGATTGATTCGGAATTAGAGAGTCATGTTTCTCCGACTCAAGAGATTGATTTTTTAGCTAAAATGAATGGAATTTGGTCTAATTTGTAAGGAAACGCTACAGAATCTCTAGTTTGAACAGATAAGGGTTTAGCGAGTAGAACATAGGGGAATCTTTTAATGGAGAAAGGGGAAAATTTTAATTGTGAATGTATTTCCTTTGAAAGTTTGGATTCTGTCATGGTTATGTTCTTGTTAAGCTGTGATTGAGGGATGCATTGTTTTTGTAGAATCAAATCTACAGACCTTTCCTCCATCTGCTGCTCAGGGCAAGATATCTGGTGGTAGTAATCCTCCTCGAGATGCTGACGTAAGATTCTCTAGTGTTTTTATTCTATGGTTAAGAATCTCCAAATTGTAGTCGATGGAGGAATTTATGATGTCGAAATGTTTGTATTGACTGCTTTGTGTTGATTGATCGGTGCCAGTCTTTGTAATTGGTATATCTTATTGCTGAAAGTGAATAATTTGAACCTGGTGCAGATACATTTTCTGGGCGTGTTAATGGTAGTACAGATGAACCTCAGTCTGGTGGCTGGCTCCATAAATTCACTGTTGGGGCTTACAAGCCGTTTTTTGATGTCGACACTTCAGATGTTGTAGAGAGACTCAAAGAATCACTCTTTCCATTCCGTGGAACATTTACAGAGAAGACAGCTGACAAGCCCGACTTGTAAGAGTTGTGTCTTTTCTTATGATTTTCAACTTAAAGAGGTTATTTAAGTGCCAATGTACCTCAAGGGCAAGATTGATTGGCTTTGCAGGTATGGTCCATTTTGGATATGCACCACTTTGATATTTGTGGCAGCATCTATCGGCACATTTGTCACATATGTAGCACACAAATGGAAGAAACAAGAATGGAATTACGATATTAATCTGGTGACTTGGTCTGCAGGAGTGTTTTACGGATATGTCACGATTGTTCCTCTAGCATTATATGTGGTTCTCAAATACTTCTCTGCACCATCAGGCCTAGTCCAACTCTTTTGTCTCTATGGCTATTCCCTGTTCATCTTTATCCCAGCATTGGTACTAAATCTCTCCTAAAAAATGTGATCATAATCTGAATATGATGAGACTTTGACATATTTATCTGTTTCCAACTCTGCAGTGTCTCTCAGTCGTACCACTGGAGATTTTCAGATGGGTTATTGCTGGTGTAGCCGGATTCATGTCCGCAACATTTGTGGCTTTGAATCTCAAAGCGCATATCAATTCCGCTGGAGAGAGATCGATCTTTATTATCGCCTGCATCTTTCTCTTGCAGCTCGGGCTTGCAGTTGTGCTGAAGCTCTATCTCTTCACTGTCACAGTATGATACAAGAAAAAAAAAATGGACCTTGTTCTATATAAGACTAAGGTATATGTTTTCTAATATCTGTAGATTCAATAACATTTCTCCTCAGAAGTATCCAAATTTTGTACCGGTTGGAACCTGTTCTTTTTATTTTTACACTCCATTGATTTACTTGTAGAAGATAGTGTAATAATAATTCGATTTATAGTTGCTATGATGTTCAAACTTACAACTCCTTGAGACCAAAAAACCATAATGCTCTGATAATTTATGATTTATTTTGTTTATAAAAAGAAAGTGAAAATATAGAAGACATGAGAGGACCCAGAAAATTGATTTCATTATGTTCTTACAAGATTTGTACGGATACGGCGATCCTCTCACTCATATCTTCCCAACTGGAATTTCTGACAAGTCTGTAAATATTCTTCCACATTACGTCAATAACATAGTCGAAACATCTTCGATTTTCTCATTATTGAAAAAATAAAATTTTCTAGAGCTCGTTTTCTTCTTTCTTGTAAAATCTTTGTTGTAGTTGAGCGTTTGGGCTGTAATAGTAACGTCGAATTTCTCCACGAATAATTGTAAATTACAAAATAAAAATAATACAACAAGTATATAGCTACTTGGAGTTTATTCAATTTTGCTTTCCACATTATCTATCATGTGGGTCTCAATCATCGAGACTTCCACTTTTTCATTTTTTTTTCTTTCCTCTCTTTAAAAAAAATAATCAATCTGTTCTTTTCTGAACATGGCCGTTGAATTTCGAAGCCATTTTCACACAAATCTTCTTCCTTCAATTATTTCATCTTCTCTTGGCGTGAGATTTGAGGTATGTGGTGTAATGTTAGGTATCTTGTTACGTTTCTTAGTTTGTTCATCTTTTACATCTCAAGCAATCAAAATCCACCCAATTCCTTTTCTGACAATTGATGGGTTGTTGAAGAGACCTTTCTTGTTGGGAAACAATTGATTTTTTGTCAGAGAGTGAATTCTAAGTGAGATCAATAAATTTTCCTCATTTTTTAAAATAAAGTTTGCTTTTTTCAGGTTGTGGTTAAATTGGAGTTAAAGATTGCGATTCGAGTTTTGCAGATGAGTTGGGTTTAAATGGACCGGAGAAGTTGGCTATGGCGGAGGAAGTCATCGGAGAAAAGTCCTGGTGAAACAGAGAGTACTGGCTCTGTCTCTTCTCATTCTGAAAGATTCTCAGACGATCAGGTAACATTTGGTTGAGTTTATTGCAATGCCTAAGTTTGCTCTTTGATTCCATGTTTTTAGTGGAACTACGAAAAGACAAGTTCCTGTTTTGGTGTTTAATGCTGTTTCTCCTAGTGTTTAGTATTTTTGACTGTGTAATGTTTCATGTGTGTGAATACTTAGAGATCTCAATCACCGGAATTAATCTCTAAACCGGAAATAAGAGAAGAAGAGGCAACGGCGATATTAAGATACTTACGGAGAGGCTCTCTGCAGCTCTTTTGGATGTTAGTTTAAAGGAAGATCTTGCTAAACAGCATGCTAAAGTTGCAGAAGAAGCTGTCTCAGGTTTGTAGTTGTATAACTTGTTTAAGCAAAACAAATGTAAGTAGAATGATTTTGACATTGCAATTTGACTTGATCTTAGGTTGGGAGAAGCAGAAAATGAAGCTGCGGCTCTGAAAGAACAGCTTGATGCTTCTACTAGTAAGATTTCAGCTCTTGAGGATCGAAATAGTCATCTTGATAGTGCGTTAAAGGAATGTGTGAGGCAACTTTGGCAAGGAAGGGAAGAGCAAAATCAGAAGTTTGAAGAAGCTATAAACAAGACAAGACAAGAGTGGGAAGCTAGAAAGTCTGAACTTGAAGCCCAAATCGAGGAGC
>JAKUCM010008028.1:0-12605 GCA_023374145.1 Lepidium sativum
GGTAATAATATATTGTAACTTTTACGATCCGTCAAAGAGTAAATGCACTAAGATTAGAAACCTTTCCGTTAGATATTTCCACAGGTCATCGTGAATACATGCTTTGCAAGGTATGAGTGTGGTAATGTAAGAAGACCCAAGCTTGAGATGATAGCTGAAAGAGTGAAAAATGTCCTTCCTCATTCTGGTGATTACGGGGAAACATTTAATGGAGACTTGAACAACAACTAGTTCACAAGGGTTTCAATGAAGCTGTTAACAAGTTACAAGAAGTGAGCTTGCTTCCTACAAAACTCGCAGAATGATTATGTATGCATGGGTGGCAAAATAACAAGAATATTGGAATACTGTTGTGTCAAATGTAAATCAAAACTGACTCCTCATGTATAGCTTGATATGGCATATTCACGAACGCACAAATTCCTTTGAAACATGCCACATAAAAGACTCTGGGTGTATAAGTTCACATTGCCATCTTTAGGAATAAACACATAGCAGTGAGCCAAAGTTTGACAGTAACTGCGTCAGACTCGACCATTAGACTCGAGCTAGAGGTACTCGAGTGCACCACATCCATAGCCTCTGACGAGTAGTCTGAGCTCAAGGCTCCCAAAGTGGAACTAAAACCACTTTGTGCAGGGTTAATGTACGCTTTCTTGGGCCCTAACTGCACTTATCATGTCATTGTAAATGATGTTTTGAGTGATGATGAGACAAACATGTTGTTAACTGAACTGAAAAAGTTTAGGAAAGCAATTGGTTATTCTCTAGCTCACATTAGAGGCATATCGCTTAGTCTTTTTACTCATAGGAACCATCTTGAAAACGAATCACATTCAAGCATTGATCATGAAAGGAGGTTAAATATGAATCTAAAAGAAGTAGTGAAAAAGGAGATTCTTAAGTTGCTCGATGTTGATGTCATTTATCTAATTTTTGATAGTAAGGGAGCTTCACTCGTGCATTGTACCCTTAAAAAGAAGGGATTATTGTTGTTAGGAAAGAGAAAAATGAATTGATCCACACTCAAACTATCATTAACCATAGAATGTGTATTGATTATAGGAAGTTAAATTCGTCATCTAGGAAATATAATTTTCATCTTCCTTTCATTGATCAAATGGTAGAAAGGTTTGTTAATCACAAATACTACTACTTCTTAGATGGGTATAGTGGATTTCAAATCCTTATACATCCTGATGACCAAGAAAAAACCACTTTCACTTGTCTCTATGGAACATTTGCATATATAAGCATGCCATTAGGTTTGTGCAATGTACCTGCTACTTTTCAGCACTACATGACTTCTATTTTTTCATATCTGATCGAGGAGACGCTTAATGTTTTTGTGGACGACTTCTATGTCTATGGCTCTTCTTTTTCCTATGTCTATGGTACTTAGCAGGTGTGTGGAAACTAATCTGCTGCTAATTAGTAGTAGAGACCCTTAGCAGGTCAGGTCAAGGTTATCTTAAGCATTCATGTTGGAACGACTAGCTGGAAAGGCACTAGTTGTCGAGGGGGATGCCAATATGATCTTAATGAGGTGCAAAACTTTGCATCTGACATTTGTTGGGCTTCCCTCTTTGGGATTGAACTGGGATAAATGTAATTTCATAGTCAAGGGAGGAATTGTTCTGGGACACAAGATATCAGAAAAGGTGATTGAGGTTGATAAAGCCAAGATTACAGTCATGGTTCAGCTGCAGCCTCCTAAGACGGTGAAGGATATTAGAAGTTTCTTCGGACATGCTGGGTTCTATAGGTTGTTCATCAAAGAATTCTCACAAATATTAAAACCGCTGACTCACCTCCTATGCAAAGAGGTCGAGTTCAACTTTGATTCTGAGTGTCTTGAGGCGTTTATGAAAATCAAAGAAGCTTTGGTTTCTGATCCAGTCGTCCAACCTCCAGATTGGATTACCATTTGAGATTATGTGTGAGGCAAATGGTTATGCGGTGGGAGCATGTGTCCCCTTGATATTTGTGAGATCATCGATTTATTATGATATGGACTATTTTATTTGGAGAATCCAAAGGGACACTGTCCTTGATTATTTCCCCTGGATTATATGATTTATGTGCAAGGCAAGAAACAATTTTATGTCTTCTAGTATAGAAAAGGATATGAGAGACATCTTTGTGATGGCCGACGATGAGGCTTATGCGTGGTTTCAGGTTCATCAAGATTTATAACTAATTGTGAATATGAGATTTCATTATTCAATTTTTGATGGGGATATCATGATGAGATAATTTATCGTTCTCATTGACCTTTTAGGTTATAAATGTTTTTTGGATAAAACTTGAAAAGATTTAGAGTTATTCTATAATGGATTAATATGGAAGCACATAAAGTAAGGAGAAGCTTATCATTTATTCATGCAGAATTTGAAGCAATTCTCTAAGCTATGACTTGTCTTTTATCTTTATAGATTTTAGAGGTAGCAGTGGTGACAGACTGTTCAGAAATTGTAAAGATGATTCGGAATTCAAATGATTTGCAATATTTTTTGTCGTATATTGAAGATTTCAAGCATATTCAGAGTCTAATCAACATACTTCCTTTCTCTTAAATCAAATCTTATTTTCTGTTCTGCAATGTTAGAGGTTTTTCAAGAGAGATTTTTTTTTGTAAACTCAGTGCCAAGTAATTTGTTCATTCGCTGAAATACAAGAAAACAATCCAATTTGTAATTTAAATATCAGTTATGGTTTTCAGTTATGTAGGATCTGTTACAAGTTTTTTCCATTATATATACTCTGGTTTAGTTTAGAATTTGCTATTATTATCAACCAAAATCTTAAAATTTGATAACAATTACGTAAATAACTAAGAAAACAAATAACATTTTAACAACTTTAACGGAGAGAAACAAAACTTAGACCATGAGATGGTCTTCAATCCCCACTTTAACGCACCGTAAGAAAAGATAAAACAACATTAAGAACAAAGATCTCTTAAACAAAACAAAACAAGTAGATGTGAATCAACTTTTTTTTTTGTCTTTTTTTCTCTGAGTTTGAGTTTTTTTAAAAAAAGTTATGAGAGATTCAATCTATTGTTTATGGATTGATATAAATCGAATAATGGTAATAATTATGATGGTGATAGTAATTGTACCAAATTGTAGATGTATTTTGGGATTGGAGAACATAAATCTGATATTCTTCGATGAAGGTCTTTCTCATTTATTTGGTGAAGGTAATCTCATTCAATCTCCTCATGATCGTAGTGTTCGATTACTCCTCGACAAATATACTGTAACTTATTTTGATCACTTTAAAATAATTTTATTGTAGTATAAATGCAAATGTTAATAAACTGAATTTGAGCAGGGTCCGGATTTATCTCTTCAAGTATGTATCAACATGGATTTTTCAGTTCGTTAAGTTACCAGGAGCTTATACAGCCGGTGTTGTTGTCGCCTTCTATGTAAATCACTATTTTTCTCGTTTTTTTTAATTCTTAAACAATTTATAACTTATACTAAAACTCTGATGTGCTATTTGTAAACTGAAGACATCAAATGGCGAATGTGTTTGTGAAAAATCACGACGAACTTGACATAGAGTTTCTAGGAAATGTAGAAGGAAAACCGTGGCGATTTCAAACAAATATGTACGGAAACGTTAGTACAAAACACTTTTATGTTAGTTTTCTTTATACTCTTGTTTTACTTTACTTCACTTTTATTTATAATCATAATTAAACAAAAATGTGATTAGTAAAATTTCAAAATGTTTGGTTGATATCAGATTTTTGGTAGATGATGTACCAATAAGAGAAATCATAAGAAAAGAAGAAATGAAAGGAGATTATCCACAAAAGCCAATGTTTCTTTACGCAACCATTTGGGACACTTCTAATTGGACTACTTCCAGTGGAAAATTTGGTGTTGATTACACATTTTCACCTTTTGGTTTCAGAATTCAAAGACATTGCTCTCGATGGTTGTAATGTCTCTGACTCACTTTCTACTGTCACCACATAAAACAACAATGGTTATGATAATCATAATTGTTCAGTCTCGGATGAATTTCTCATGACCAGTGATTACTCAACCATTAGTACTAAACAAGAAGTGGCAATGAGACGATTTCGAGAACGTTACATGTATTATTCTTATTGTTATGATACAGTAAGATATGTTATTCCTCCACCAGAATGTGTGATCTTGTCTGCTGAAAAAACGATTTAAAGATACCGGACGATTGAAATTTGGTGGTAGTCATCCTAAAGCTCGAAGGAAACAACGCAAGAATCGACATGCGACAGTTGAATCGGATTTATAACCTTTATTACTTTGATTAGTTTTCGGATATGTATAAAATTTGTTTTGTTATATAGATAATAAGTAGTGATATGGTATGTATTTATGTTTTGGATATGAAATTTTCGTTTTAAATCATATAAACATTTATCAAATATTTATGATTTTACGTAATTTGAATTTTTACGTCGAAAATATATGCTAAAATATTAAAAATGAAGAACTAGTCATCTACAATACTTACTTTTCTGAGTTTTGTGATTATTCAGTATAAATTTTGTTCATTATAGTATATATTTTGGTTTACTTCGATTTCGCAACATTGAACAACCCTAAGAATCTATTGGCTGAGTTCATAATAGCAAAGTTATTTTACGGCTCACGTTACCAAGATAGTAGGCAAATTGCAAATCTCATGAATGTGTATATAAAAAAAACAAAAAACAAAATCTACAAGCGAAGAAACCAATTACTAGTACTACTTTGCAAGCAAAACTCATACAACTCAATTTAACATAAGATTTTGATTCTTATGGTTTATCTTCTTCTCAAGAAACCAAACAATAATATAACAAAATTAATCATCAACTTGACTAGCGATTCAACATCTTACCTGTTATAAATGGAAGAAATATTCTCAACTTTCTTATAATCCCAATATTAAATTTGCTTACACTAAAAAGGTAAAAAATAAATCTTAATACATTGGTTCATTTCAAAGCTTTATTACACCCAAATGAAGAAAAACAAGATAAACCGAATGAAATTAGAGCATACTAAACCGGACTAGTTCCAATTTTGGGATCGGTTAAACTTCCAAAAAACCGGTCAATCTAAGAATGGAGTTACGATGTCGACTCAAGTGTCTTCCTTTAAGGGTACAAAACGAAAAAGCCATTTGCTTCTCCATTCTTCGTTTTCCGATTACAATATGCGGCGGAGTCATTTCTCTATCTTCATCTTCGTCCTCCATACACCGGAAATTATTTCCCGACGGAATTTTCACCGGAGATGACTTCTTCTCCATCGTCGTCGTCGACTTTCTTCTGTTGTTTTCATTGTTGCTACTTTTGTTGTTGTTCTTAGTGAAATATTCATCGGAAAAAATAACATCGGATTCATGAAATTCTTCTGACATTGAAAGATCAAAAAGAAAATTTTGGATAGATTTTGAAGAGCGAGGTAGGCAAATAAGACAGAAGTATGAGAAAATATGGAGTTTTTATATATAGCGAACATCGCAAAGAGAATCTCATGTTTCACACGTATGTATTGGTGTAATTAAGATTAACTAAGATCTTGTGTTACATCAGATGATGTCATGGTGAAGGTGTTTGAGTGAAGTCAAGGGATTCGAACTAATGATTACGAATGTATTAATCATTACCGTAATTTACACAAGTCTTTATTTGCATT
Organism: Lepidium sativum; assembly: GCA_023374145.1. Classification (NCBI taxonomy): domain Eukaryota; kingdom Viridiplantae; phylum Streptophyta; class Magnoliopsida; order Brassicales; family Brassicaceae; genus Lepidium; species Lepidium sativum. The sequence continues at coordinate 5,691 of JAKUCM010008028.1, forward strand.
AACACATCATTTCCGTGTGGGTACGTTACGTAATTACTATCCTCATAAATCATTAATTTATTTAAAGGATACATTGAAATGTGTAACATTATTTTCTTACATTGTATCTAGATTGTTCATGTATATTTGGAAATAATTCATATATTGATGATTATTTAATTAGGTATATATTGGTTTCATAATACTTAACACTGAGAGTTATCATTTTAATGATTGTGAAGCTGAGTCGTTGTGACGCTGCTGAACGCAAGTGCGGCGCGTTTGGTGGCGACGCGTTTATGAAACAGCAAAATAATCACAAAACGTAAAGAACATCCACTCGTGGCCTAACACGTGTCTTGCCGATGCCACGTGTCCATTTTATCCAGAACTGCAGTAGTCGCTCTCTTTCGCGTTAATTAACGACCGATGATTTTGTTGTTGCTTCGGGAGAAGAAAAAGGCCAAAATATCAATGTGGCTTATTAAAAATGGGTTATTAAAAATGATCGATTCATCCACCTATTATATTTTATAACATTAAATTGAGGTTAAACTTTACAATATGATTTAAAAGATTCAAACTGGCTTTAATTGATAGATGCTTTTAGTTCAGTTTTTGTTTCTGCCCAAAAGTAAATTTTTAGTCATTTATAATTTTGGAGAAACAGTTTTTCAAAATTTCAAAGTGGTCTTAAATTATATTCTATTATTCAAGTTCTTAGTGTTTTTGTTTTCCAAAAACCTAGTTTTTAGGAAATCAAGATTTCTCTAAAAACCAAAAACCAAATTTTTGGTTTTGGAAAATAAAAACTTTGAAACTTAAAATCTAAAATCTAAGATTCAAAAACTAATAATAAAAAATAGCAGACATTCATAGCCTAAGATTTTTTTTCCCTAAAGATATTGATAGTGATGTGTTTCATTTTTATGTGATAACTACAAAACAAAGACAGTAATTTAATTGCATCATTGCTCATTTCCATCAAGATCAATTTTAATGTTGTAACAATTCGGTGAGCTTCAAGTTCATGCATATCCTACTAACAATATTAAATTGAAGTTAGACAATGAAAACAGACAAAGAGGCAGACAGATAAAGCCGAATAAATTGGACGTTGGCCGAATTGAGAGTAGTGATAGATGCATAGTCTTCTGTTAAAGACAATTATTTAGCCATTTTCTTGCTTGCCTTTCCACAACTGTGGTTCCTATTGTTAGAGGTCCCTTTTAGCCTTGGACATTCAGATTCAAATTTGGATAGGACTTTTCCGAGTTTTGGATTTTCGGATTTAGGTATATAAAATCTATTCGGACATTTTAGAATTTCATGTCGGGTTTGGTACGGTATATTTTGAGTTTGCATCGGATTCGATTTTTATAAAATGTCCTAATTCGGATCAAATTCAATTCAAATTCGGGTCAAGTTCAGATTTTTTGTTTAAATCTTTTTAAAAACTGAAAGTTTCTTAGACAAATATAATTTAATTTTAATAATTAAATATTTTAGTTTTTTCATTCGTTTAACTGAAATCGATTAATATATTTAGATTTATAATTATAATTTTGAATATTTAGGTAACTAAAATTATATATATATATAATTATTTTTAAATATATAATAAATTTCAGGTATTTCGAGTTTTGATTTTTACTCACTTGGGTTTGAATACCAAAATTTCCAAGTTGTAAAACCTGTCAGATATATTATTTGGTTTGATTCGGTTCGATTTAGTTCTTCTTAATTTATGTGGGATTCGAGTTGAGTTTCAGGTGATAAATCTTGTTGATAATCTTGCCGAAGTGTTACAACATTACGAATATTGTCTATAATTCGGTTCCTCTTATCTTAACTCGAATACAATTCGATTTAATTCTTTTTATTTTGGATCAGATTAGCGTCAGGTTTAATCATTCTATCATATCAAACAAGATTAGCTTTTATGTTAACATACTTTTGCATTATGCTATATACTCTCACATATTACGCATATGACTTGTTCATAATTTTGAATTCTTCTCTTTACACATATACATAATTATTCTTAGAAAGTTTTCATATCATTTCCTAAGGTCTTGATACATGCTTAATAACTCTTTACTATTGATAATATTTAGCAAAATGTAATTTAGAGAAATTAGCGAGATATAACACAAAATCACTTTATAATTGAGTAAATGGTCTTTTACCCTAACCCGAATGATACTGTGTATATTTTATAAAGTATTTACAACTTTACCTTTCCATCTAATTTTTATTTTCTTCTTCATTCTTTCTCTCCTCCTCTAATTATATTTCTAATATAACTTCTGATTAAAAAAACAAAATCAAATTTAAAATTCTTTTTAAAAATAGATTTTTTATATACCCTAAAACTTAAAAAATTTAAAAATGACTAAATTTTGTATAGAAAACAAATATGTTATTGACTAATTTTATATTTTACATATATAGAATGTCTAATTGATATGGTATGTTTATTGTTTTAAAACCATCAATTTATATATATATTTTGAAAAAATCTTAACAACTTTAATTTATTTGGTCTTCTATTCCTCTTCATTCTTCCTCCTATCTTCTACACCTCCCCTGACTCTTGCTCATCTCCCTTTTCATTATTCTTTTCCTCCTCTTTCTCCCCTTCATCTTCATCATTCTACTCATACTCTTTCTTGTCATTCTCATTCTCCTCCTATTTCTCATTCTCCTTCTCTTTCTTCTTCTCGGTATCCTCATCCTTATATATCATATAGATAAATATTTTTTATTGTTATAAACTATATGTTTTATAGTATATACTAGTTCTATACCATATACTATAATTAGCAACGTAGCAATACTGTAGTAAGTATAATTGCTCAAATTTCTTTCATTCACATAAATTTTTTATTTTGAGCATACTTATTAAAAGATTTAAAATTGTAAATATTTAGGTCAAAGTACTATTCTCTTAATTATGAGAATACACGTATCATATACTTAATTATATTAGTGAATCGTGCTATTTAGCCAATTCTCCCATGTAAATAACAAGCTCTATTATTATATATAAACATCATTTTATTTTCAAATAGGAAATTTAAAATCATATAGGGTTTAGTGTATAGCTTGATTAGCTTCTAATCGAATCCCCCAACTTCTCTCTACCTCGTTTGTTTTTATAGCTGCTTTCACATGAAATTTTACCTAGATTCTCTTCATTCTCAGGACTTGATTTTTTAGCCAGTGTACTTTTTGGTACTCTTATTTGTTTTATTTTAGTTCTTTGTATTCCAATTGTTTGTTTTTGTCTTTCTCTGTTTCTATGAATTTTGTATCAAACACAACTTGATTTTGTTCAATGCGTGAGAAAGGTATTTATACAACTTAATGACTTTGTGATAAAGCTAAATATATCTCGGATAAATCTAAATCTAAGGTAGTTAGAATAATATCTAATATATATACTCAATTCAAGATGGAGGATGAAAATCTATAATTTCCATCTTGGATAATAAATCTTGAAAATAAAAATGTCTCAAAGCCTTCGGCAAGTTGATCATGAGTGCCAATATGATTCGTGACAATATGATTAGCAGTAATATGAATGACTGCTTTACTGTCACAAAATAGGCATGTAGGTGAAGTTTTTTTTGCACCCAATATGTCCAACAAGTTGTGCAACAATTTTATTTCTCGTAAAGCCGCATATATTGCTCGATATTTTGCCTCTACAGACGAATGTGAGACTATTTCTGGTTTCTTAGTTTTTCAAACAATCAGAGATCCTCCTAGAAAGACAATAAAGGTGCTAAGATATTTCCTTGTGAACAGACAAGCTGCATAATCAAAATCACAATACACAGTAAGGGACAAATTTGAATCTACTTGTAATACACATTGTCGGAGATCCTTTTAAATATCTACCCATAAGAATGGCAGCATCCCAATGACTTTTATTTGGCTTTTGCATAAATTGGGACATGTGAACTGGATAACACAGTTCATGCCTAATGTTGAGGAAATAGTTTAGTCTTCTGAGAGATGATGATGAGGCATCGGGTCTTCAAGATCTGGATTGTCGACCATAGCAAGATGATATGTTTAGTCTCAAGAGGAGTAGGAGCTGACTTAGCATCAATATTACCAGTTTCTTATATGATATCTAAGGCGTATTTGTGTTTTATGGAATTAATATATATATATAATAGTTTAAATGCAGTTGATCAAGTGTTAAGCCAACATCTCTTTTTTTTCTTCTATCAAGCTTAAATCCCAGAGAATTGCACAATTTTCATGTGATATAGTTTAAAAGTTGTGGATCAGATTTTGTCGAAGAGAAAACTTATATCCAAAAAATAAAAATGATACATTGAAATATGTAACATTATCACTACAAGAAAACATGCAATTTGCGATAAAATTTTGCATACCAAAATTCTGTCGCAAAATTGCCTTGCTTTTGCAACGCTCTTGCGATGAAAGATTTGGCGTCGCAATACCGTAGCAAAAATGCAACGCGGGAAAAATGTCTCAAGTTTGCGTGGGAATTTAGTTTCTGTTGCGACACCAAGAAATATGTCGCAAATGCATCGCAAAGCTGCGACGTTCTTGCGAGACAGCCTCATCTATTGCTATTTTGCGACACCTTTGCGACATCTAAATTCCGTAGCAAGATGTATGTTTTTCCCTATAAGTACACCACCATGAGAATGTATTTTCCCACCAATTTATAAGTAATAAGAGAGAAAAACTAGTGAGAGAAAATTTCCTTTGGCAAAAAAACATATTTTAGAGATTAATATATTCAGTTTTTCTGGAAAAAATAAATGACGTCGGAACATGAAGTGTTCGCATTACGACGATGAATGTATAATAGAAGGGATATGTAGACCGAAGAAGTGACGAAGGAGTTCCAAGATGGGTTGCGAGCATTTATAAATCAGGCGGCAAATAACCCATATACTCCGAATGACGGTAACATCTTTTGTCCATGTATAAAGTGTGGGAACAAGAAATATTTGAATATCAATATGGTGAAAAGACACGTATATAATAAATAATTTACTCCAAACTAATATGTCTGGTTTTCACATGGGATGGGGTATATTTTGGGTGCTGGAAGTAGTAATACGGGTGCTGGTGTTAATGATCAATCTAGTCATGATAATGCTAATTATAATTATGGCGGTATTATGTTTGAAAACTATACTCATCTACAAGGAAATATGTATCATGATATGGTTACAAATTCATATCATGGTAATATTTCGGGTGTCGTTGGAAATACTATTGAAGAACCTAACGCGGAAGCAAAACAATTTTATGATATGCTAGATATTGTAAATCAACCCATCTATGAGAGATATAAAGATGGTCTATCTAAACTATCATTATCATCTAGATTGATGTCTATTAAAAGTGAAGGAATCATAAGTGAGAAAAGTATGAATCAATTTGCTGATGTGCTTAAAGAGTATTTGCCAGAAGACTTAAAGATGATAGACTTTTTGATATTTATGATCCTGGAAATTGGCGAAAAGTTGATTATGAATCAAGACTTATTATTGTTAGAAAATGTCATGCAACAAGACAATCAATTGATAAGCATGTGCAAGAAGAACTCAACAAAGAGAAGAACCATTGGAAAGATGTGATGCTTCAGAACCATAAACTTTTCATCTTGTTTTCAGGCGATGCCTCAAAAAATCATTAACCTGCTTGTATTTTCGCAAATGAGTCATCTTTATTTTTCTTTTGCCTTTTTTGTGCTCCTGGTGAATACTTTTTTGAAGACATGTTTCTAAAATTTATAAAAAATAATTATTATATAAAAGGTATTTAGAAGAATTATAAAAGAGTTGAACAACTTACCATTAAGAAGATATAATAAAAAAACGGATTAACTCAAAAGAACAAACGAGATGAAAAACTTGATTGTAATTTGTTAATGTGTAAATTGTGGTAAACCTTAAACAACTATTTATAAATTTAGGTTTTTCCTTTTCTTTTTGTATTATAATTTTTTTCCTGTTCTTTTGAAATAATGATTATTTTTCCTTTTTCTATATATTTTTAGTCTAATTAACATAATTAAGAATTTTGTTTTTCAGTTTTTTTAAAAATATAAATTTTTCTGAAATAAACTAACAATTTCTTTTTTGGATTTTTAAAACTAAAGAATATCAACCATTTTGTTACTTTAATATTTTGGTATCTAGAAACCTAAAAATTTATGTATTTTAAAACTTAAGATAAATAATTTTTCTTTTGTTAATAGACCCATTGCATAGACATATCTTGACAAAAACGTTGCATTCAGGACCTTTTAATGCTATTCTTCAACGCATTTCCACTACTTCAGGGATCCTTTTTCCACAACCGGTTTCCAATTCAGAGATATAAAGGGGCTATATTGGATAATATAGCTTGACTAATATCGGTTTAACCGAAAGTTTCCTATTAATTAATTTTAGCATCATCTTCAGCTTAACGGAGAAACTCTCTTAGATATATATTCTTTTATGCTTCCTTTCACATAACCAATGAGAACAAACATTTTAATTGCTCTTGACGTTAATAAATTGGTATATATATATATATATATATATATATAAGCACCATTAATTGTTTTATTTTCTTTTATATATTTAGGTATGACTATTTGACAATTATTTTTTTCAATTTTGTCTAACCATCATACACCATTTACGTTTTTATTTTAGAGCATCAATTACCTGAAAATTTCAAAAATAAACTATTTTTGTTGATATGCTTTTTAATAAATTTTTAGAGATAAAATACATTGACCAAAGTTTTTTTTAACTTGATTTCCGTATTTTTATAACTAATATTTATAGTATTATATATCTACTATATGTAGTATAGATTTTTTAAAAGATAGAACATAAGAAATTCTGTATTTATATATTTTCGGTATACGATCTGGAATATTCT
>JAKUCM010008029.1:0-10994 GCA_023374145.1 Lepidium sativum
AACTTAATGTCATTTTGACATGAGAAACTGTGCTAAGCCAACTTAGAGTGGTACCATAGGTCTTAACATAACAATTTTACCTTAATCTAGACGCTATGTCGACTGGTGAACCCGTCATGAAGTATTTTGGTTGAGTTATGAAGTCGAGTTTTATCCTAACGTATAGCCATGTTCATATGATCCTTCTAAACATGTGATCTCATTTAGCTAGGTTCAAGCAACTTAATGTCATTTTGACGTGCGAAAGTGTGCTAAGCCTACTTAGAGTGGTATCATAGGTCTTAACATAACAATTTTACCTTAATCTAGACGCTATGTCTACTGGTGAACCCGTCATGAAGTATTTTGGTTGAGTTATGAAGTCGACTTTTATCCTAACGTATAGCCATGTTCATATGATCCATCTAAACATGTGATCTCATTTAGCTAGGTTCAAGCAACTTAATGTCATTTTGACATGAGAAACTATGCTAAGCCAACTTAGAGTGGTATCATAGGTCTTAACATAACAATTTTACCTTAATCTAGACGCTATGTCGACTTGTGAACCCGTCATGAAGTATTTTGGTTGAGTTATGAAGTCGACTTTTATCCTAACGTATAGCCATGTTCATATGATCCTTCTAAACATGTGATCTCATTTAGCTAGGTTCAAGCAACTTAATGTCATTTTGACATGAGAAACTGTGCTAAGCCAACTTAGAGTGGTACCATAGGTCTTAACATAACAATTTTACCTTAATCTAGACGCTATGTCGACTGGTGAACCCGTCATGAAGTATTTTGGTTGAGTTATGAAGTCGAGTTTTATCCTAACGTATAGCCATGTTCATATGATCCTTCTAAACATGTGATCTCATTTAGCTAGGTTCAAGCAACTTAATGTCATTTTGACGTGCGAAAGTGTGCTAAGCCTACTTAGAGTGGTATCATAGGTCTTAACATAACAATTTTACCTTAATCTAGACGCTATGTCTACTGGTGAACCCGTCATGAAGTATTTTGGTTGAGTTATGAGAGAGAGTTTTATCCTAACGTATAGCCATGTTCATATGATCCTTCTAAACATGTGATCTCATTTAGCTAGGTTCAAGCAACTTAATGTCATTTTGACATGAGAAAGTGTGCTAAACCCACTTAGAGTGGTATCGTAGGTCTTAACATAACCATTTTACCTTAATCTAGACGCTATGTCGACTGGTGAACCCGTCATGAAGTATTTTGGTTGAGTTATGAAGTCGAGTTTTATCCTAACGTATAGCCATGTTCATATGATCCTTCTAAACATGTGATCTCATTTAGCTAGGTTCAAGCAACTTAATGTCATTTTGACGTGCGAAAGTGTGCTAAGCCTACTTAGAGTGGTATCATAGGTCTTAACATAACAATTTTACCTTAATCTAGACGCTATGTCTACTGGTGAACCCGTCATGAAGTATTTTGGTTGAGTTATGAAGTCGAGTTTTATCCTAACGTATAGCCATGTTCATATGATCCTTCTAAACATGTGATCTCATTTAGCTAGGTTCAAGCAACTTAATGTCATTTTGACATGAGAAAGTGTGCTAAACCCACTTAGAGTGGTATCGTAGGTCTTAACATAACCATTTTACCTTATTCTAGACACTATGTCTAATGGTGAACCCGTCATGAACTATTTTGGTTGAGTTATGAAGTCGAGTTTTATCCTAACGTCTAGCTATGTTCATATATCCTTGTACACGTGTGATCTCTTTTAGCTAGATTCAAAGCAACGTAATGTCATTTTTCACATGAGAAAGTCTGCTAAGCCAACTTAGAGTGGTACCATAGGTCTTAACATAACAATTTTACCTTAATCTAGACGCTATGTCTACTGGTGAACCCGTCATGAACTATTTTGGTTGAGTTATGAAGTCGAGTTTTATCCTAAAGTATAGCCATGTTCATATGATCCTTCTAAACATGTGATCTCTTTTAGCTAGGTTCAAGCAACCTAATGTCATTTTGACATGAGAAAGAGTGCCTAAGCCAACTTAGAGTGGTACCATAGGTCTTAACATAACCATTTTACCTTAATCTAGACGCTATGTCTACTGGTGAACCCGTCATGAACTATTTTGGTTGAGTTATGAAGTTGACTTTTATCCTAACGTATAGCCATGTTCATATGATCCTTCTAAACATGTAATCTCATTTAGCTAGGTTCAAGCAACTTAATGTCATTTTGACATGAGAAACTATGCTAAGCCAACTTAGAGTGGTATCATAGGTCTTAACATAACAATTTTACCTTAATCTAGACGCTATGTCTACTGGTGAACCCGTCATGAAGTATTTTGGTTGAGTTATGAAGTCGACTTTTATCCTAACGTATAGCCATGTTCATATGATCCATCTAAACATGTGATCTCATTTAGCTAGGTTCCAAGCAACTTAATGTCATTTTGACATGAGAAACTATGCTAAGCCAACTTAGAGTGGTATCATAGGTCTTAACATAACAATTTTACCTTAATCTAGACGCTATGTCGACTTGTGAACCCGTCATGAAGTATTTTGGTTGAGTTATGAAGTCGACTTTTATCCTAACGTATAGCCATGTTCATATGATCCTTCTAAACATGTGATCTCATTTAGCTAGGTTCAAGCAACTTAATGTCATTTTTGACATGAGAAACTGTGCTAAGCCAACTTAGAGTGGTACCATAGGTCTTAACATAACAATTTTACCTTAATCTAGACGCTATGTCGACTGGTGAACCCGTCATGAAGTATTTTGGTTGAGTTATGAAGTCGAGTTTTTATCCTAACGTATAGCCATGTTCATATGATCCTTCTAAACATGTGATCTCATTTAGCTAGGTTCAAGCAACTTAATGTCATTTTGACGTGCGAAAGTGTGCTAAGCCTACTTAGAGTGGTATCATAGGTCTTAACATAACAATTTTACCTTAATCTAGACGCTATGTCTACTGGTGAACCCGTCATGAAGTATTTTGGTTGAGTTATGAAGTCGAGTTTTATCCTAACGTATAGCCATGTTCATATGATCCTTCTAAACATGTGATCTCATTTAGCTAGGTTCAAGCAACTTAATGTCATTTTGACATGAGAAAGTGTGCTAAACCCACTTAGAGTGGTATCGTAGGTCTTAACATAACCATTTTACCTTATTCTAGACACTATGTCTAATGGTGAACCCGTCATGAACTATTTTGGTTGAGTTATGAAGTCGAGTTTTATCCTAACGTCTAGCTATGTTCATATGATCCTTGTACACGTGTGATCTCTTTTAGCTAGATTCAAAGCAACGTAATGTCATTTTTCACATGAGAAAGTGTGCTAAGCCAACTTAGAGTGGTACCATAGGTCTTAACATAACAATTTTACCTTAATCTAGACGCTATGTCTACTGGTGAACCCGTCATGAACTATTTTGGTTGAGTTATGAAGTCGAGTTTTATCCTAAAGTATAGCCATGTTCATATGATCCTTCTAAACATGTGATCTCTTTTAGCTAGGTTCAAGCAACCTAATGTCATTTTGACATGAGAAAGAGTGCTAAGCCAACTTAGAGTGGTACCATAGGTCTTAACATAACCATTTTACCTTAATCTAGACGCTATGTCTACTGGTGAACCCGTCATGAACTATTTTGGTTGAGTTATGAAGTTGACTTTTATCCTAACGTATAGCCATGTTCATATGATCCTTCTAAACATGTAATCTCATTTAGCTAGGTTCGAGCAACTTAATGTCATTTTGACATGAGAAACTATGCTAAGCCAACTTAGAGTGGTATCATAGGTCTTAACATAACAATTTTACCTTAATCTAGACGCTATGTCTACTGGTGAACCCGTCATGAAGTATTTTGGTTGAGTTATGAAGTCGACTTTTATCCTAACGTATAGCCATGTTCATATGATCCATCTAAACATGTGATCTCATTTAGCTAGGTTCAAGCAACTTAATGTCATTTTGACATGAGAAACTATGCTAAGCCAACTTAGAGTGGTATCATAGGTCTTAACATAACAATTTTACCTTAATCTAGACGCTATGTCGACTTGTGAACCCGTCATGAAGTATTTTGGTTGAGTTATGAAGTCGACTTTTATCCTAAAGTATAGCCATGTTCATATGATCCTTCTAAACATGTGATCTCTTTTAGCTAGGTTCAAGCAACCTAATGTCATTTTGACATGAGAAAGAGTGCTAAGCCAACTTAGAGTGGTTACCATAGGTCTTAACATAACCATTTTACCTTAATCTAGACGCTATGTCTACTGGTGAACCCGTCATGAACTATTTTGGTTGAGTTATGAAGTTGACTTTTATCCTAACGTATAGCCATGTTCATATGATCCTTCTAAACATGTAATCTCATTTAGCTAGGTTCAAGCAACTTAATGTCATTTTGACATGAGAAACTATGCTAAGCCAACTTAGAGTGGTATCATAGGTCTTAACATAACAATTTTACCTTAATCTAGACGCTATGTCTACTGGTGAACCCGTCATGAAGTATTTTGGTTGAGTTATGAAGTCGACTTTTATCCTAACGTATAGCCATGTTCATATGATCCATCTAAACATGTGATCTCATTTAGCTAGGTTCAAGCAACTTAATGTCATTTTGACATGAGAAACTATGCTAAGCCAACTTAGAGTGGTATCATAGGTCTTAACATAACAATTTTACCTTAATCTAGACGCTATGTCGACTTGTGAACCCGTCATGAAGTATTTTGGTTGAGTTATGAAGTCGACTTTTATCCTAACGTATAGCCATGTTCATATGATCCTTCTAAACATGTGATCTCATTTAGCTAGGTTCAAGCAACTTAATGTCATTTTGACATGAGAAACTGTGCTAAGCCAACTTAGAGTGGTACCATAGGTCTTAACATAACAATTTTACCTTAATCTAGACGCTATGTCGACTGGTGAACCCGTCATGAAGTATTTTGGTTGAGTTATGAAGTCGAGTTTTATCCTAACGTATAGCCATGTTCATATGATCCTTCTAAACATGTGATCTCATTTAGCTAGGTTCAAGCAACTTAATGTCATTTTGACGTGCGAAAGTGTGCTAAGCCTACTTAGAGTGGTATCATAGGTCTTAACATAACAATTTTACCTTAATCTAGACGCTATGTCTACTGGTGAACCCGTCATGAAGTATTTTGGTTGAGTTATGAAGTCGACTTTTATCCTAACGTATAGCCATGTTCATATGATCCATCTAAACATGTGATCTCATTTAGCTAGGTTCAAGCAACTTAATGTCATTTTGACATGAGAAACTATGCTAAGCCAACTTAGAGTGGTATCATAGGTCTTAACATAACAATTTTACCTTAATCTAGACGCTATGTCGACTTGTGAACCCGTCATGAAGTATTTTGGTTGAGTTATGAAGTCGACTTTTATCCTAACGTATAGCCATGTTCATATGATCCTTCTAAACATGTGATCTCATTTAGCTAGGTTCAAGCAACTTAATGTCATTTTGACATGAGAAACTGTGCTAAGCCAACTTAGAGTGGTACCATAGGTCTTAACATAACAATTTTACCTTAATCTAGACGCTATGTCGACTGGTGAACCCGTCATGAAGTATTTTGGTTGAGTTATGAAGTCGAGTTTTATCCTAACGTATAGCCATGTTCATATGATCCTTCTAAACATGTGATCTCATTTAGCTAGGTTCAAGCAACTTAATGTCATTTTGACGTGCGAAAGTGTGCTAAGCCTACTTAGAGTGGTATCATAGGTCTTAACATAACAATTTTACCTTAATCTAGACGCTATGTCTACTGGTGAACCCGTCATGAAGTATTTTGGTTGAGTTATGAAGTCGAGTTTTATCCTAACGTATAGCCATGTTCATATGATCCTTCTAAACATGTGATCTCATTTAGCTAGGTTCAAGCAACTTAATGTCATTTTGACATGAGAAAGTGTGCTAAACCCACTTAGAGTGGTATCGTAGGTCTTAACATAACCATTTTACCTTATTCTAGACACTATGTCTAATGGTGAACCCGTCATGAACTATTTTGGTTGAGTTATGAAGTCGAGTTTTATCCTAACGTCTAGCTATGTTCATATGATCCTTGTACACGTGTGATCTCTTTTAGCTAGATTCAAAGCAACGTAATGTCATTTTTCACATGAGAAAGTGTGCTAAGCCAACTTAGAGTGGTACCATAGGTCTTAACATAACAATTTTACCTTAATCTAGACGCTATGTCTACTGGTGAACCCGTCATGAACTATTTTGGTTGAGTTATGAAGTCGAGTTTTATCCTAAAGTATAGCCATGTTCATATGATCCTTCTAAACATGTGATCTCTTTTAGCTAGGTTCAAGCAACCTAATGTCATTTTGACATGAGAAAGAGTGCTAAGCCAACTTAGAGTGGTACCATAGGTCTTAACATAACCATTTTACCTTAATCTAGACGCTATGTCTACAGGTGAACCCGTCATGAACTATTTTGGTTGAGTTATGAAGTCGAGTTTTATCCTAAAGTATAGCCATGTTCATATGATCCTTCTAAACATGTGATCTCTTTTAGCTAGGTTCAAGCAACCTAATGTCATTTTGACATGAGAAAGAGTGCTAAGCCAACTTAGAGTGGTACCATAGGTCTTAACATAACAATTTTACCTTAATCTAGACGCTATGTCTACTGGTGAACCCGTCATGAACTATTTTGGTTGAGTTATGAAGTCGAGTTTTATCCTAAAGTATAGCCATGTTCATATGATCCTTCTAAACATGTGATCTCTTTTAGCTAGGTTCAAGCAACATAATGTCATTTTGACATGAGAAAGAGTGCTAAGCCAACTTAGAGTGGTACCATAGGTCTTAACATAACCATTTTACCTTAATCTAGACGCTATGTCTACTGGTGAACCCGTCATGAACTATTTTGGTTGAGTTATGAAGTTGACTTTTATCCTAACGTATAGCCATGTTCATATGATCCTTCTAAACATGTAATCTCATTTAGCTAGGTTCAAGCAACTTAATGTCATTTTGACATGAGAAACTATGCTAAGCCAACTTAGAGTGGTATCATAGGTCTTAACATAACAATTTTACCTTAATCTAGACGCTATGTCTACTGGTGAACCCGTCATGAAGTATTTTGGTTGAGTTATGAAGTCGACTTTTATCCTAACGTATAGCCATGTTCATATGATCCATCTAAACATGTGATCTCATTTAGCTAGGTTCAAGCAACTTAATGTCATTTTGACATGAGAAACTATGCTAAGCCAACTTAGAGTGGTACCATAGGTCTTAACATAACAATTTTACCTTAATCTAGACGCTATGTCGACTGGTGAACCCGTCATGAAGTATTTTGGTTGAGTTATGAAGTCGAGTTTTATCCTAACGTATAGCCATGTTCATATGATCCTTCTAAACATGTGATCTCATTTAGCTAGGTTCAAGCAACTTAATGTCATTTTGACGTGCGAAAGTGTGCTAAGCCTACTTAGAGTGGTATCATAGGTCTTAACATAACAATTTTACCTTAATCTAGACGCTATGTCTACTGGTGAACCCGTCATGAAGTATTTTGGTTGAGTTATGAAGTCGAGTTTTATCCTAACGTATAGCCATGTTCATATGATCCTTCTAAACATGTGATCTCATTTAGCTAGGTTCAAGCAACTTAATGTCATTTTGACATGAGAAAGTGTGCTAAACCCACTTAGAGTGGTATCGTAGGTCTTAACATAACCATTTTACCTTATTCTAGACACTATGTCTAATGGTGAACCCGTCATGAACTATTTTGGTTGAGTTATGAAGTCGAGTTTTATCCTAACGTCTAGCTATGTTCATATGATCCTTGTACACGTGTGATCTCTTTTAGCTAGATTCAAAGCAACGTAATGTCATTTTTCACATGAGAAAGTGTGCTAAGCCAACTTAGAGTGGTACCATAGGTCTTAACATAACAATTTTACCTTAATCTAGACGCTATGTCTACTGGTGAACCCGTCATGAACTATTTTGGTTGAGTTATGAAGTCGAGTTTTATCCTAAAGTATAGCCATGTTCATATGATCCTTCTAAACATGTGATCTCTTTTAGCTAGGTTCAAGCAACCTAATGTCATTTTGACATGAGAAAGAGTGCTAAGCCAACTTAGAGTGGTACCATAGGTGATGTGATTTTCCCTAGGATAGAACTCTGAAAATCGGGGCTAGAGAACTCGGAATCGAATGAAAATTGAGCAGCGGATAGATTGGAGTGTGAGGAACGTGCTGGTAAGTTTTGAGTGGAATTGATCGTGGGGTTTCTGAGATACGATGGCAAACTTGTTGAGAAACTGATGGAATGTTGTGGCAGAATGGATTAGAATAAGATGAGGACGTGATGGAAACTTGTAGGTGACGAAGATGAAGTGATAGAATGGATAGATTTCTGTGATTAGATGAATTAGTGAAGAATCTCTTGGCTCACAACGTGATGGGAGATTCAGGCTCTAGGATTTCCAGAACCGTGGCTTGAGAGCATGGAAAACTCAATAAGAAGTCTTTTTCAATGATAATACTCTAAAGAAATTTACAGCAAGTTCTGGGGTTTAAATATAACCCTAGAACCAAAACAACATGTAGTTCTAAACAAAAACAACATGTAGTTTGAAACTTATAAAAAACAGCAAAGCGTTTAAATAAAAACAACGAGGCGTCCCCTAATGGTGCACCTCAAAATCTACTAAGTACAAAACCAGATTGGTTTGTACATTATTCTCCTAATGGTAAGACTCCTAAGTAACTCGCCGTAGTGATTCCATCTGCCTCATTAAAAACCATGAGAGAAAACCCAATTGGGACAAAACTCTCTATGGGAAAAAGAGTACAGACTTCCTCACCTAAGTTACCTAGTTATCATTACCAGGAGAAGCCTTCAAGTTGGAGATGTTGAAGACTTGCATAGCTGGTGGCGAGAACGATCCTTCAGTCATGAGCGAGTGAGCTTCCTTAGCCAACTCCTTAGCTCTCGAACACGTGATTGGACCTATAAGCTCTGGTTCCTTAGCTTCTAT
Organism: Lepidium sativum; assembly: GCA_023374145.1. Lineage (NCBI taxonomy): Eukaryota > Viridiplantae > Streptophyta > Magnoliopsida > Brassicales > Brassicaceae > Lepidium > Lepidium sativum. The sequence goes on from JAKUCM010008029.1 coordinate 9,062, forward strand.
GCTGCTCACGATCACATCATCCTCTCCCTCTTCAAAAGGATTTGTCCTCAAATCCGAATCTGCAACATATGGAAGCAAGTCAGAAACATTGAACGTTGGAGATATGTTGTACTTACCTTGGAGATCAATCTGATAGGCGTTGTTGTTGATCCTCCTCACGACTGCGAATGGTCCATCAACTCGTGGCTGAAGCTTGCTCTTCCTCTCTTTTGGAAATCGATCTTTCCTTAGGTGAATCCACACCAAATCTCCTTCTTCCAAGATCAGCTCCTTTCTTCCTTTGTTGGCGTGCTTCTTGTACTGCTCTGTCTTCTTCTCTATGTTCTCCTTGGCTTTTGCGTGAATTCTCCTGACTTGTTCAGCCTTTTCATTTCCATCTGCACTACATTTCACACTCAAAGGCAAAAAAATCAAGTATAGAGGGAATTGTGGGTTAAAGCCATAAACAATCTCAAAGGGAGAAAAGAGAGTGGCAGAATGCTTAGTGTGATTGTAAGCAAACTCTACATGTGGTAGACACTCTTCCCATGACTTGATGTTGCTCTTCACCAACGTCCTTAGAAGTGTTGACAATGTTCTGTTCATTACTTCTGTCTGTCCATCAGTCTGAGGATGGCATGATGTTGAAAACGTCAATCTGGTCCCCAGCTTAGCCCATAGTGTACGCCAAAAACGCCCTAAGAATTTGGTATCTCGATCTGAAACTATCACTTGAGGCATTCCATGCAACCTCACAACTTCCCTGAAAAACAGATTAGCTACACAAACAGCATCCTCCGTTTTGTGGCCAGCTATAAAGTGTGCCATCTTGCTGAACCTGTCAACAACTACAAAAATAGAATCTCTACCATTTCTGGTTCGAGGTAAGCCAAGTACAAAGTCCATAGATAAATGAGTCCAGGGTTGTGAAGGAATAGGAAGAGGTGTGTACAAACCGTGTGGCTGTACCTTACTCTTAGCCATTTTACACGTTTCACACCTAGAGCAAACCTGATCGACATCTGTTTTCATGTTTGGCCAATAAAAGTGATCTTGCAGTCCAAGTAGAGTATTTGTAACTCCAAAATGCCCTGCTAATCCACCTCCATGCGCCTCTCTAACTAGCAGCTCTCTGATTGATCCTCTTGGTATACACAAGCGATTATTGTAGAACAAATAACTATCCTGTCTAAAGAATTTATCAACAGCAAACTTATGGCATTTGCCATAGCTCTCAGCAAAGTCATTGTCAGTCTCATAAAGCTCTACAATGTGCCCAAAACCATCTAACTTTGAAGTTAAAGTAGAGATTAGAGTGTACCTTCTGGATAATGCATCTGCGACTACATTATCTTTACCTTTCTTGTACTTAACAACGTAGGGGAAGGTCTCCATAAACTCCATCCATCTGGCGTGTCTCTTGTTGAGCTTTTGCTGTCCCTTTAAGTGCTTCAACGACTCATGATCTGTATGAATGACGAATTCTTTTGGCCACAAGTAATGCTGCCACGTTTGAAGTGCTCTAACTAATGCATACAGCTCCTTGTCATAAGTTGGGTAGTTGATTGCAGCTCCTCCTAGCTTCTGAAGCTCTTTAGTCTCAACTGGATTACTTCTGTAAGCTGGTTTGTTTGGCAACACAGAACCAGGCACTAAATCAATCTGATGCTCAATTCCACGAATTGGAGGCAATCCCGGTGGTATCTCTTTAGGAAAAACGTCCTGGTACTCCTCTATAATCTGAATCATCTCATGTGGAAGCTTCTCTGATGGTTTAGTACACGCCAATGTCTCCTTGTACACAAACATAAAAGTAGTCATTTCTGGATCAAACAGCTTGTTAAACTCACTGTGATTGATGTACAATGCGTTTGACACTTTCTCCTTCTCCTTTCTGTTCATATGCATCTGATCCTTATATATTTCAGCTGGTGTAAGTGGAAGAAGAGAGATT
>JAKUCM010008030.1:0-24036 GCA_023374145.1 Lepidium sativum
GAACCATATATCCAAAGACAAATAGTCATTTATTTAAGAATTCAAATACAAAACTAATCGAAATACATAATTAAACTCTATGAGTAGAGATATTAACTGTTGATAATTGCATTAATCATCTTATCAAATTCCATCTAAGATGGAATCAGTAAAATCCATGATTAAAAAGCAAATGTTGAAAGAGTTAAGTAGTTGGCTCGATCTCCAAAAGCATTCCTCTCTTAAACTCCACGTAAGGATGAGCAATTGGCATTTCATCTGACTTTATCTTCCACCTAACCATTTTATTTAAATAAACTTCGTTAATTTAAGCCGTAATTAGTAAGAGTGTCAAAACTGAACCAAGTAACTATTGAACATTAGCATCAAATCTAATTCCACAATATATAAAAATCCACAAGAAAACTAAAATCTTTCAGTTTGGTAATGATAAGAATGAAATGAAGAACAATCAACATCAATATCAGCTAATAAATTAGTGGGATTATAAGAACGTTAATTATGTGGGATAAGAAAAAACTATAAATTAAGCTAATTAAGTAGTCAATTAAAGAGAGTGATAAATTAAAAGCCGAACCTATAAGAGAGGACGAGATGATGAAGGAAGAAAGCAATTTGGAGTTTGCCAAGTTCACCACCAGGACATACTCTTACTCCTCCTCCAAACGCTGTCGTTTTCTTGTTCATCTTCGCTTTTTCCTAATTTTTATTTTGTTTAACATATATATATATATATATATATATATATAATTCAGTTTTTGTTTGGATAATACTATTTGAATTTTAAAAATATAATACTTACAGTCCATCTCAAGGGATTAAATTCGAAAGGATTTTCATGAAGAGATGGATCAAGATGTGCTGCTGTGAAGATAGGAAACACTTTCCATCCCTTTGGAATCACATATTCTGCAGTTAACCATATTGATTATCATAACATTCTCAATCTAAATTTTACAGTATTTTAAAGAGTTGAAAGTTAATGATACAAAATTAACCTTTGAATTGAATATCATCGGTAGCTTTTCTATGTACCATCTTTACGATATTCCCACATCGTAGTGCCTCGGACATCACCTATAAATTAAATTTTATTATTATAACCATATCAAAAATATAAGTATATCTAAAAGAAAGAACCAATCATATAGGTGATAAGATGGTTTAATGAGTCATACACATTGAGTGAACTCCATCTTCTGATAATCTTCCCAATTTAAGACCTCCTTAACTCCTTTCTTGGCCCCAATGGCTTCATGTTCCTCCTGTACACATTCAAATATTGTGTAAATAGACATACCACACATGTAAATATATTGATTAATAGATAAGAAGTAGATGGAGATCATAACACCTTAAGTTTGGAAAGAAGATTTGGACATTTAGCAAGAAAGTAGACAACTAATGAAAGAAGAGTAGCACTTGTTTCAAATCCACCAAGTAAAGTGTCCAAAACTATGCTCACTTTCTCTTCATAATTTAGATCTTCCTTTGATATTATCACATCTAGATAATCATCTTCTCTTTTTGCTTTCTTCATTTCTTCTTCTTCATTCTTTCTTTCTTTTATCATTCTCATTACTCTCGCCGATAGTCTCTTCCTAGCCTGTCAAACATCATAGAATTGGTTTATTACAATACATGTTTTGTGTTTGCATATATAAATAAATGTGTCATCATGATGCATTTAAACTTTATGATAAAATCAGCCCAAATAAGTTACAGAAGAATTGCATGTTGAACCCTAATAAAAAGTGTTTCAAAATTTAATAAAAATTAAAATAAATATTAAGAAATTAATGTTTTTCCAATTCACTGATAATTACTTGGACCAAAGCTCAACTAATTTTTTAGGGAGACGACATTGGCTACTTCCATATTTTCTAATGAAATCTAAGAAATGATTTTCTATTTGTCTAGTCAAATAAAAATAACTTAATTTTCTAGAAGAAATCGAATTCAAGACTAAGATGTTTACACTTTCTTTCTAACTGCCCCTCATTAAGAAATTAATTTTTTTTATTGTCTACCACATATTTAATGCATCAATGAGGATAATATCAACCTTAATTGCGTTAGTATAAGCTGTTCCTGGAAGAGGAATGGGTAACGATATAAAGCCTTTCATATAAGTTAAGAAATCTTGCAATACATAACGTCTTGCTGGGTCTTCTGCCTTGATGCTCAACAGTTGATTTACCATAACACTCAAAGTAAACTGTATATATGATATATAAAAATGAGCATCAAGAAAATATTTGAAAGTATTTAATGATTAGTATAAGTTAATTAATTTACCATTTTAACTTCTTTATGGAATTCGATATGACGCTGATTTTTCCATGACTTAAGCATCGAGATAGATAGGTTTTCAGCACAGAGAAGAAATTCTGGTTTCGACTTTGTGAGATTAATAAAGCTAATAATAACATTTTTGAGTTTTCTGTGAATTTCTCCGGTAGCTAAGAGGAGTGAATATTGACCAAGAATGTCATGCATCGCTTTTGGATAATCCGATGTAAAGAACTTCCCTTCGTTTTGAAGTATGAACATGTTGAACTCATGATCACATGATACTATGGCTTTTCCACCACATAGATTTGACTTGAACACTTTTCCGTACCTGACATAAACATTCACATTTTCATCAAAATGTAATTTTGTTAATGTACAAGATCCTATACGTACCCAAATCACAAAGTTTATCATACGAGATTACATAATTTTCTGAAATGATAGAAATAAACATTTAAGCACATCAAAAAAGATATTTCCCCCTTTTATACGTAAATAGTAATAAAATTATTGACCGAGGAATTAGATTACTTGGTTAATAATTACCGTAATATATGTTGTTGTAAGAATGTGCCAATGGAGTCTGCTCGATGAGGTTTGAAGAAAGAAATAGTTTCTCCAATAAAAGGCAATCCCATGCTACCATTCACCGATAAGTTGTGATTTTTTCTTATATTTTCTTTAGTTATTGAAAGATAAAAGATCAAAAATGAGACAAAAACAAATCCTAACGACAAGAAGATGGATAAGCCCATCATTGTCTTTCAAATTAGATTAAGATTTTTGTTTGTTTGTTGAGTATGTCTTATAATGTTTTCTTCTTGATCTATATATAGAGAATTTATAAACAAAACCAGGAAAATCTAGCATATGTAGTATGTCCGCTAAGCTAAAATTACAAGATTATATAAGTTGCTTTATGTGTTGAGACAAAAAGAGAAACCAACAACAATATCATATTTTTGTTTACTTCAAAGGAAACATATTATATTGTATCCAAAGAAATATGTGGATTCATGTAACATTCAATTTTTCAAAATTACACAATTGGAATACAAACAATATTAATGGAAATACAATTTTTTCTTTATAGCTTTTAGAAAAAGTTGACATGTGTCATTTATTTTATCCATGTTTAGTATTTAAAATGTGTACATTATTTGGAATTAGGAAATCAAAAGAAGTAAATATGAATATATTAACTAATGAGACATGGAATCAATAGCATGAACTAAACTATTATATCTAACTTTGTTATTATTTAAAAACAGAAGATCTCACCGTGAACAGAATAACTTTACCATGATGCATGATTTTATTTTATTTTTTATATTGTTTGTTTGTGGATAAGAAAATTTGTAAGAAAAATTGCATGTAGTGTCATATATATAGATATATATCGTCTGCTAGTAACACAAGATAGTTAAAAGACGAAATTACAATTAAAGCGATAATAAAATAAAAGAAATGGTATCAAAAAAAGAAGAAGAAATGGTGATATGCATGAGTAAGAGAGATTATGACAAACAAAAAAGAGAGATGGCGATCCATAAGAGATTATTTCCAATACTTTAATTACTAAGATATGAAGATTAATGGTACAATATTACTTGATAAACTTTTTCTCTCAGCATCCAAATTCAATTTATAGTGTTGAAAGAAACAAAAACTAATTGGTAAGTTATGTATATAGTTTCATGGTAACTTTGTAAAAGCAATTGTGTCAAACAAAATTTGACATACGAATTCATAAACAAAAAAACTGTAGAATAAGTGAATCAAAAATAATTGTGTTTGAAAAAATGAAAAGTAAAAGTGAGAAATGTAAGAACATCTCTAACAATAAGGATACAACTTGGGAAAATCTTCATGATAAAATATTAATATATTTATCAAAATTTAGTTTTTATTTAATTTTTCTTTTTAAAGAAAAATCTTTAATCATATAATAACATATGGTGTTTGAGTTTTTTAAAATTAGGATCAAGTCTCTTAAGTCTTTTCAACAAAATACCCTTCTTTTTTTCTTTCATGCTTTTTTTTTAATAATTTTTATTATGAATTGAACAAAAAGTCTAAGAAATTAAATGATAAAAATTGACACACGTGCATGCAATTTGGGACCCTCATGCAATCACTTTGTCTGCATCAGTTAATTTTCTTTCAAATTTAACTATCTACCTCACTACGTTACACTTTTTGTCATCTTTTGACTTTTACTTTTTCAATAAATTCTGATACATATTTTGATAATACATACATATTATATATATAGGGAAATCAGCAAAATTAACAAAAAATAATATCAAAATTATCTTTACAATTGCTAAAAACTGTAAAGGTAATAATTACTATTTATTTTTGTACCCCATTGCTAATAATATTATTGTAATATTTTTTATATATTTATTTTAATAATTATTATTGAAAATCTTTTTTATTTTTTTTATTCTCTCTGTTATTTATATATATCAAATTTTTTAGACATACAAACCAAATATTATACTGCTAATTATGTAATTTTATATTGTTAAATTAAAAAATAAAATAAAAATGAAAATTGAATTATAAATGATCTATTTGTTATTATCATTTTTCTAATTTTTTCATTCACCAATTTATATGGGTCTGTGATGGATTCAGTAGACATAAATTTTCGGTTAGAAAAGAAGGTTTTATAAGCTTTCACTCGAGGAAGCCCATGAGTACAAAAGCCCAACATAAAATTAGAGGATTGATATTTTTCTTTTTTTCTCTTTTTGTCATAGCTGGGGAATTGTTTAATCAACTAATCATCATATTGGACTATTTTTATCAATCCTTTTCGAATACTTAATTTCATTTTCTAGATTGTATTCGTTTTTCATATATTTTGTATGAGACTAGGTCACGTGTACGACTTTGTGGACATGTTCAGTTTGTGATACATATATATTTGGTGGTTGAAAAAACTATATGTATATATTAATATTGGCATTGTGTTTTCCTCTAGTAATTTTTTTTCTTAACAAGTTGTAATAATCTACTGGACATATGTTTAATAGGAAGAGAACATTTTAAAGTTTATTAAAAAGAACCAAGAACAACACTACATCGAAATCTTATTTATCGAATACTTAAATATTTCAATTAATAACTAAAATACATAAAATATGAAATTTGAATCCACCCCTTTATATATAGTAGTTAATAAAAGTTTTAGAGATAAGTTTATTATTGAAATGTCTTATGGATCATTCAAATGAAAAACAAATCAGATTTACATAAACTTTACCCCAGAAAAAAAAACATTAAAGCCAAAAAAAATAAAAAAATAAAGCTGTCATACAAAGGCGTGAGTGAAGACCCACCACTTCAAACTTGTTTTCCGCTTCTAAGTTTTTGTCATGGACCCCATGAACCAAACCAACATACCCTTCTTTATTCTTTTCAAGAAAAACATATCTATATGTTTGTTTATGGAGTTTCACTTTTGTTTTTATTTTATTTTGTCATTAGTTGCTCATTTTTCTTTCTTGTCTATTCGAATAATAACATATCATTGTGCCTTTCATGTTCACTTTCATATTCGGTTATTCAGTATACACATGTTAGTTATAAGTTTATAACTTATGGTTAATCAAGCCACCAACCCTAACTTATCAGTCTAAAACCCTTCTAATCTGCAAAAGTTACATTTTTTAAACAACATATCTCTCTATTTGACTTTATAGATATAACTTTCCATCGACCAAAATTCCATCTTTTCTGTAAATCTTTATAGATTTAATGGTTTATCCTCTTTCATTTGCAGAAAAAAATATATTTACAGTTACAGTAATCATAGAGTCTGTAATAGATTTTCGAAGACTAAAAAAAGCCAAAGATGAATACTTTAATAACAGTTTAGTTAATTCCTTTACCCTTTCAAGTGCCACTTTATCTTCCTAAAACCCCTCTCTTTATCTCTCTTTCCCGAGAAAGAAAAAAGCTTCAATTCTCAATCTTTGGGCAGCTACAAAATGTTCATCTTCTAAGAAGGAGACAGAGAGAGATGGGAGGGGGTGACGTCATCAGTTGCGGCGAAGTTCGCTTTCTTTCCGCCGAGTCCATCGTCTTACAGGCTTGTCTCTGACGAACTCACCGGACTTCTTCTGATGAACCCATTTCCTCACCGTGAAAACGTCGAAATCCTTAAGCTTCCCACACGTAGAGGAACTGAGATCGTGGCTATGTATATTAGACATCCGATGGCTACCTCTACGCTTCTTTATTCTCATGGAAACGCCGCCGATCTGGGCCAGATGTACGAGCTCTTTATCGAATTGAGCATCCATCTTAGAGTTAATCTCATGGGGTATGTTAAATTCTCACTCTTTTCTCTAACGATGATTAGCTTGTCTGCTCTGCAAATCGTGTTCTGTTCTGTCATGTTTTTATCTAGATATGATCAAATTTGTTGTCTGTTTTTTAGAGGAAGTTTTGTCTGTTCCTATATTGATTTGAGTGTTGATGTTTTTTGTTAAGTGAAAACGGATGGGTTTATAGAATTCTTTTTTTTTTGGATAAGTGTTCAAATTTGGAAAACTTGATCCTTGTTGGTTTGTTTATTCTGATTCACTGTTTGATTGTTGTTTTGGGTGATCAGACATTTCAAGTCTATGATTTCGTCCCGTATCGAGTTTATTCTGATCAAGCTTTTGGGTGAAGCATATTTTGAGTCTTTTCCCAAAATTTGATTTTGTTGTCTGTTTGGGAAAAACTTGATGTGATGCTGAAGCTGTTTATTTGAGCTCTTTGTATGTTTTAGATTGCCCTCGAACTTTTATTTAGTTAACAATAACCTAGTTGAAGAATGCATCTCTTAACTCCATATCCTTGATAACATTAAAAACCATAGATTCTTCATAGCTTGATTCAGGTCCATAAATGTTGCTTTTGCTTTGTTAATTGCAGGTACGATTACTCTGGTTATGGACAGTCTACTGGAAAGGTTCGTTCATTAGAATCCACAAGGAGAGAGATATCAATAATGGCTTCTACCTCATTCATATAACAAAACCAAATAACCAAACCTTTGTTTTCGTGTGACTGCAGCCGAGTGAACACCATACATATGCTGATATTGAAGCTGCCTATAAATGTCTTGAAGAGACCTATGGAGCAAAACAGGAAGACATAATTCTCTATGGCCAATCCGTAGGAAGTGGACCTACATTAGATCTAGCTGCTCGATTCCCTCGATTTAGAGCTGTTGTTCTCCATAGCCCCATTCTTTCGGGTCTAAGAGTAATGTACCCAGTTAAGAAGACATACTGGTTCGACATCTACAAGGTTATAAATTCATTATTCTTCAATTTTCCATTTTCTTGGCATTTTCTTCACGATTGCAGGTTTTATGTATGTTTGCAGAATATCGACAAAATCCCACTTGTGAATTGCCCAGTTCTCGTCATTCACGTGAGTTGTTACATAATCATTTTTCTCTGTATTATCCGGAAACGAAGTATATAACTCTCTCTAAATCTTCTTCTTGTTTGCAGGGAACCTCTGATGAAGTTGTTGACTGTTCTCACGGGAAACAACTATGGGAACTCTCCAAAGAGAAATATGAACCTCTCTGGCTCGAAGGCGGTAATCATTGTGACCTAGAACACTATCCTGAATACATCAAACACCTTAAGAAATTCATCACAACTGTAGAGAGATCTCTCTCCTCGAGGGTTAGCACTGGCCAATCAGAAAACCAGAGCAGTGATTGGGAACAGCCGAGGCAAAGCGTGGATAGAAGAGACAAGCCTAGGCAAAGCGTTGATAGAAGGGAGAAAGAAAAACCGCCAAAAGGTCCATCGAAGAAGAGTAAGCTAAGAATCACTTTTGAGCAGCATTTAGATCGGTCAAGAAGGAGCGTTGACTTCCACGACAAGGCAAGGAAGAGCGTTGACCACTATCATCATCATCATCAGAATCATCATCAGATTGAGAGAGGAAGGAAGAGTGTTGATAGATTGGATAGAGTACGGTCCGAGTAAACCGGAGAAATCAAAAATCTACGATACGTACATAAAGTTATTACAAAACAAGAACCTTTGATTTTAATCTTGATTGCGATTCTAATGTTTATGTTGTTTTGTTTGGTCCGTGAGTTATTTTGTAGTTTATTGGGTGATATTTTTGGACTACTGAAGATTCTGTCTTACGCAAACCATCGAGATAAATCAGAGATTTATTGCATTATTTTGTTTTATAATTTGATTTCCCAATTCTTTTAAAAAATAGTTTCTATATTATTGAATTAACTAGAATACTAAAAAATTATCGTATAATATTGTTCAAGTATAAAAGAAAAATATTTCAAATGCAAAAAATAAAGTAGGGTTAGAGATACTATAATAAGAAAATCATCATTGTAATTTTATCAAATTGACAATGACAAAACCATATCAGGTTTTTCCACGAATTGCCTGGACTAACGAAAGCTTCAGTTAAAGAAAAAAAAACAGAATTTAATACTCTGCAAGCAGAATATATATTAGATGATGATGTAAAAAGAAGAAGCAAACGACAGAATTTAAGAGATGTTGTCTGCTTTACAATTCTGTAAGAACTCAGAACATTAACATATGTCTTCGAAGCCCTAAGCCCTACAAATCTTCACCATGCAGGAGTTTTTTTTCGCTCATCAAATATCTAAAGTAATGGATGCATACAATATACTTTCCCTAAATTGTTTCCCTATAATATAGTCAATTAAAGATTGTAGATTCAAGTACCATTAATTCGATATTGAAAGTTTCATACGAATTATTTTATATCGATTCGGATTCATTTTCGAGAATATCGATTCGGATTTAAAAAATTTTATTTGGTTTTTGAAATCATGCTCACCCCTAATATCAGAGGTGTTGAATTATGTCTAAGTGTTAAGAGTCTCTAATAGGGAAAAAGGGTTTCAAAGCCAAGGTTAAGTGAGTCATGAGGGAGGAAAGCTTTGATTCTCTTCATTACATATTCAACGTACTGTGTGAATACAAACAACGAAATACATAGAATTAATATTTACATCATATGTATATTAATTTTAGACTATCAAAACAAATAATACTTTTTTAATTATAATTTATCTCAAACAAACAAGTCAACAATATTAAATTTCTTTTTTCAAATTCTATAAATATTAGAATTATACCGCGTTATAACACTGTTGATTATCTTTTTTAATATATGCATTTAGATTATTAGACATGTGTTCATAGTTTAGAATATTAATTTTAGGATGTTTTTGAAGCCTGAAATCCAAACCGAACCCGAAAAAATACTTAAATGGGTCATAAATCTATTTATCCGAATTTTAATTGGAACCAAATCAATAACCAAATTTTAGTTTCTTAGAGCTTTTCTATTAATTTTTAATTTATATATAGAAATAATTGAACCCAAACTCGATTTATACTGGACCGAATTATATCCGAAAAATAGAAATACTCGTATAAATCTTAAATAAAAAATAAAAATACCAAATTAAAGTAATCATATCTAACAAAATACTAGAATTAAGTAAATAAGTTATAAACCTATGTACTCGAAATAACCGATCCCAGACTCAAACCAAAATAAAATCAAAAACCAAATTTATATTTGACATATTTTTATTAAATTTAAACATTTTTAAGATGATTTTTTTATTATATTTTCATTAATTTAAATTTTTTATATAAATATTTATTTGAAAATCTACTTTTGTAGTTTGATTGAATATATGTTTTTTGACGAATATATATAGTCTACTAGTTCTGCCACTTAAAACTATAAATCTAATTTTCTAATGCTGGTCCTTTATAGGGATTTAATTTTAAATTGTTGTTACAAATTATATATTAATTTTATTATAAAGTTTATAACACGGTTAAAATGAAAGTTTCTTGCACTTTTTTAATATATAAGATTACTAATTATTTCTTAAATGTTTTTTGGAAATCTTAATAATGAGATTGAAACTAATTGAAATTTGATATTTTTATTTAGTTTTCTGAAGTCCAAAAAAAAATTGAGTATTACTATTTTTGGTGTATTCTTTCACAAAGTGTCTTTTTAGTTTTGTTTTGCAAAAAGTACCTCTCATTAATAGAAAAATAACGAAAATACTCTCGATTTTTTTTTTCAAAAATATTTTTTGTAGAAAAACCTTTTCACAAGAACTTTTTTTCCCACTAAATTTTTTTATAATCTCAAAAATTTGTTTATAAATTATAATTTTATAACAGATCTTATAAATAATATATTTATAAATTATCTTATAAAACTTAATATAAGAAGACTAAGTTTCGGAAATCGTATTTATACGTGTTTTTATGAAGATGTCTTTGTTTTAGGTGGTTTTTCATGTTTTTACAATCTTGGAAACTGTGTTTATACATGTATTTATGCAAACGTCTTTGTTTTAAGTGTTTGTTAATGTCTTTTTGTGGACATGCTTGTTTATGTATATGTTTTTTTTAAAAATATCTATGTTTTTATGCAAATGTCGTTATTTTATGTGTGTTTTTTATGTCATCGAAAATGATATTTTTCAAATTAAAAACTTACGATATATTTTTTGCTAATTTAGAAACTTAAGGAAACATTTTCCACAATATTTCCTGGGGTTTGTAAAATCATATTAACATTCATATATACAACCGACGACAAACAATTATAAATTCTTTTCTTTTTTGTTAACCGACCAATTAAAAGATAAACCCAATTAAATCTTAACGTGCAAACAAGAAGGAAACTCCATGAAAATGCTTTTGAAATAACATCATATCTACATTAAATCTTAAAAAAATTAAATTCTCACAATTATTCATGAATTAAAAATATTTTATATTATGAATTTCTAATTAAATTATTAAAATGTGTGTAAATAATCTTTTAAAAATTTATGTTTTATTCTCCGGGGAATGCGTCAATTGTCATTGACGCTTATTATTTGCCTAGTTATTTTAAGATAACTTTCTAAAAGTAGATTATAATATTCTCTCATATCCATATGTTCTCCTAATTTATCTCATCTTCAAAACATATAAATTCACTTTCCCATTCCATTTATCTTACATCTCGAAGCTTTAGCGATAATTAAAAAACCCAAAAAAATAAAATAATAATAAAAAATACTGCTTTAGCTTTGGAATATATCCTCCTTTTAATCTTCATAAAAAACAAAAAAAATGGCACGTCAATCTGTTGTTTTTGTCCTATTGACCTTCACCGTTGCCACCGCTTTCGCTGCGAACGCTCCTGCAGCCTCCCCTACAAAATCTCCCTCATCCAACGCACCAACCAAGGCTCCAACAGCTCCAACCAAGGCTCCAACCACTCCAACCAAGGCTCCTGCTGCCCCAACCAAGGCTCCTGCAACCCAAACAAAAGTTTTGGCCGCTGCACCTAAGTCATCCTCGACTTCTTCTCCCAAAGCATCTACCCCTGCTGCCGAAGGACCCACATCTGAGGATGATTACTCTGCAGCCAGTCCAAGTGACTCCTCTGAGGCACCAACCACGTCCTCCCCGCCGGCTCCTGACAGCACCTCTGACGTTGAGGGACCAAGCGAAGGACCTGCTGCTGAGGCACCTAGCAGTGGTGCTGTGTCCACTACCAAGGTATTGGGTGCATGTATAGTTGCCGTCGTTGGCTTCTTCTTCTTTTAAGTTAAATTTGTCCATATTTTGTTTTGGATGGATCGGAAGCTTGTAATCTTTTGAGATAAGGCCGTGATTTATTTCTGTATACGTTTATACATCAAGATTAATTGGAGTTAATATAATGTCATTATGGAATTTTTGTTAGAACAAATATTTCATGTGTTGTTTGAAAAACTTATATTTTGAGCAAAAGCATATAATTTGTGTGGTCTCATGATCTTATGTCGATTAATTATGTTTTATTATGTATTGATTGTAGTTTTACAAGATGTTTTTAATCATTTATCATTTATCCATAATTAGCCGATTGTAACCCAAATTTTATCTCAATTAAAACAATTAATCTCAATCTCATAATTTTCCGCTTTATGACAATGCGAAAAGAAAGCTAGAGTAGTTTAAAATAATTTTGACTGATTTGCTAATTTTAAGCAAAAGAATGTAATATGATTGAAGTGTTGATGATATTTTGTATTATGCATTATTTATATTATTAGCTTAATGGTGTTTATAAAGTAAACAATAAAAAGTGTCAAAAATAAAATGAATAAATCTAAGAAGAGTGCCTGAAAAAAGAGTTTCTCTTTTGTGAGGTTAGTACCCTTGTTTCCAGTTAGAGTCTTTGTTTAATCAGAATGTCAAGTCAGTGCATCAACCATAATGTGTAATTCTTGTTTCACAAGGAAGAACTAAAACTTTACTAAAAGTGAAGGTTTTGGCCATGCCAATTTACGCAATGTTGTATTTTAACTCCCAAAATATACGGTAATTCTACATTATCAAAAATGATAGCAAGGTTTTGGTGGAGTTCAAAGGAAAATACATTGGACTGATATCATTGATGCACGAAAAGGACTGGGATATAGAAAAGCTACAAGAAAATTTCTTCCAACCTTATATCGACCTGATATGCCCTCACAAGCCAGTGGTGTCACATGAAGACTTTTGGTCTTGGAAGTATTCCTAAGATGGCGAGCTTCCAGTCAAATCAATGTATGATCTCATTCTGCATGAAGAAAAAAGGACTCTATTGTCCAGCTCTAAGGCACATCCATCCCCTACCTGTAAGAAGTCATGTTTGGGATTTCAAAGCTTCCACATAGATAAAAACATTCTTATGGAAAGCGATGAACGAAACCTTACATGTTGTTGCTACTTTATTAACAAAACGCATAAGTATAAAAAGAATTGTCAGTTGTGTGGTATGGTGAGAAAATTGATCAAACATTCTTTTTGTTGTGTACCAAAGCGCGTCAAGTCTGAACTATATCAGGATTTCCACACCCGGAAAATGATTTTGATTCAGCATTAATCATGTCAAACTCCCATTTCATAATTCTGATGTCGAATAACTTAATGATTCCTGTGGAAATCAAAAACTCTGTCTTTTGAAGTTTTTTTTCCTCTAAAAAAATAGAAACGATTTCCTGTTTAAAGCCACAAGATTCAAACCGACGGAGACCATTTCAAAAATCAGAGAATGTTCTCTGGCTTGGTTTGATGCACAAACTCCCATTTCATAATTCTGATGTCGAATAACTTAATGATTCATGTGGAAATCAAAAACTCTGTTTCTTGAATTTTTTTTCCTCTAAGAAAATAGAAACGATTTCCTGTTTAAAGCCACAAGATTCAAAGCGACGGAGACCATTTCAAAAATCAGAAAATGTTCTCTGGCTTGGTTTGATGCACCTGATGATGCTGAAATTCACAATGGCAACTACATGGAAGCAAATGGCAATGTCAAGTGGATCTCTCCACCGATTGGATGATATTGGCCTATCCTGGACAAAAGCCAAAATATCTAAGGGGAGCGGCTTATTGATCATATATATATATATATATATAAATGTGTGAAAAGAGTGTGTTGCAAGTAATCCAAGAATAGAATAACTTGGGGTGCACACTAAAAGGAGTATCGAGTAACGTGCAACCAACGTGAGACGAGTCGGAGATGGACCGAGGAAGGTGACAAGCGGTACGTGAGATGGGCCAAGGAAGGAGTCGAGTGGTACGAGAGAAAGGCCGAGGAAGGTGGTGAATGGTACATGAGATGGGCCGAGGAAAACATTAGGAGCAGTACATATGGTGGGCCGACTATGGACCGAGAGGTGTCTCGGCCTCAAAACACTTGATGAGCCGAGCAACATAGAAGGTGGGTCGAGTCAAGAAACGCGGAAGCTTCCGAGTCCGTACGAAGGGCGCAGACGACCTCGTACCACGTTATCTTGGGGCGCGGGTCATGGAAGCGACATTTGAGAGGAAGGTGGGACCGAGAACTGTTCCCTGTACCGTTGTGGACCTAACCTGACTTCATGGAGCCATTGCTGACCCGGCTGGCCCACCAGATCGCCTGCTCCCCAAGCGACCTACCCGCGGGACCACACTCACCTACCCGCGGGACCACACGATCCGGGACCACTCCTCCCCCAACGGATCTCTTCACTCTCAACGGCTAGTTTGGATATTTTTGGAGGGCTTCTTCACTTCATGTCATATATATAAGTGTGCATTGTATTTGAATATATTATGGAGTTATGATTCAATAAAAATGTTACTACTTCATTTCCTTATATTCCTTCTTTACATTGATTCTTAAATTCATTCTTGGAGCATCTTAATCTCATATTCTTACATGGTATCAGAGCAACAAAGATCCTAACCTCATTCTATTCTTAGCTTTAAAGCCTTTATTCTCTCATTAATCTCTAAAATCTTGAAATTTCTCTCCAAATCTTCTATTTCGATAAAATCGCCATGGAATCCAACAAAGGGGCATGTATACCAGTAATTCTTAAGGGGCCTCACTACATGCTATGGTCAAGGACTGCAAGGATGATCTTGTGCAGCCGTGGGTTATGGAGTCATGTAGAGCCACCACAAGAAAATGTCTCAAATGTCACCGATAAGGGAAAAGGGAAGGAAGGTTCCTCCGACATGGTAATTATTGGACAAATAGTTTCAAGAATACCAAACGGTAATGGCTATCATTACCGGCTTCCTTGATCCTCACCTTCTTGAATCTTACCTTTTTGTGAAACCGCCAAAGAACTATGGGATACTCTCAAGAGAGTATATGCAAATGTCTCCAATCTTACTAGAGTATTTGAAGTGAAGAGAGCTCTAAACACTCTAATTCAAGAAGATATGGAGTTTGAAGATTACTTTGGAAAGCTAAGGGTTCTTTGGGCGGAGCTTGAAATGTTAAGGCCAAACACAATGGATCCTCTTGTGCAAAATGAAAGAAAGGAACAAGATAAAGTCTTTGGACTACTTGGAGATTTACACCCTTGCTACAACGACCTCGTCAAATCTATACTAAGAGAAAAGAAGCTTCCAACGGTGGATGAGGTTTGTGCCCAATCTTGGGCTCATCAATAGCAAGAAGGAGTTAATCACCGCTCACAAGGTGATTTACAAAAATGAAGACAAAAGGAGTATGGTGTGTGAACATTGTAAGAAGAAGGGACATACAAAAGAGAAATGCTGGATTCTCAATCTTCATCTCAAACCCAATAAGTGGAAGGAACAACGAGCAAACATAGCACAAGAGAATGTTGGGGGAGAAGAACCGATGGAGACATCAAAAACCGGAGGAGGAGCAATGACGATGAGTGCAAAATCTCACGGTGCAATTGTGAGAAGATCGGATCTCGATGAAATAATTCAAGCTATTGCCAACTTAAAGGATTCCGGTATCTCTAATCTCTCTAAAACTCCAGCTAACTCCTTAATTATTGATTCTGGTGCTTCTCACCACATGATAAGTAATCCTAGGTTGACAAAGAACATAAAACCAACTATAGGAAATGTTATTGTGGCTAGTGGTAAAAAAGTTCCAATCAATGGAATAGGAGAGTTGGAAGTATTTAATAAGAAAACAAAAGCATTTTATATGCCAAAATTTACCTCTAATCTTCTTTCGGCTAAGAAAACCACATCCGATTTAAATTGTTATGCTATATTTGGTCCTAACCATGTACAATTTCAGGATATTGAGAGTGGAAAAACCCTTGGAGGAGGAATGACCAAAGATGGGTTATATGTCCTAGAGGAAAAATCGGCACCAAAGGATTTACATTATGTTTTCGTGAGCAATTTAGACTCTAATGTTGGTTCTTGTTTTAATTCGGTTTGGCATGCTCGATTGGGTCATCCTCATTCTAGAGCCTTAAGTTTAATTTTGCCTAAAAACTCTTTTGATCATAGTTCTTGTGAAGCTTGTATTTTAGGAAAACATTGCAAATCTATTTTTCCGAAGTCTAGTACGTTTTATGAAAATTGTTTTGATTTAATTCACTCGAATGTTTGGACATCTCTGTGTGCCTCTAGAGATAACCTAAAATATTTTGTAACTTTTATTGATGAAAAATCAAAATATACTTGGGTTACCTTAATGGCATCTAAGGATCGAGTTTTTGATGCCTTCATAAATTTTCAAAACTATGTGACTAACCAATTTTATTGCAAAATAAAGGTACTTAAATCGGATAATGGAGGAGAATATACAAGCATCAAATTCAAAGAACACTTAAACAAATGTGGCATAATCCATCAAACAAGTTTCCCACATACTCCACAACAAAATGGTGTGGCGGAAAAGAAAAACCGGCATCTTATGGAAACATCAAGGGCCATGATGTATCACATGAAAGTTCTGAAAAGATATTGGGGAGATGCAGTATTAATGGCGTGCTACCTTATTAATAGACTTCCAACCAAAATTCTACAAGATGTGTCACCATATGAGGTACTTAATGACACAAAACCCTTTATTGAACACTTAAGAGTATTTGGATGTGTGTGTTATGTCTTTATCCCAGGGGAATTACGTAACAAACTTGATGCCAAGAGTACAAGATGCATGTTTCTTGGATATTCAACCACACAAAAGGGTTATAAGTGTTTCGATCCAATCAATCATCGTCTATATGTCTCTCGGGATGTAAAGTTCGTCGAAGATAAAGGATACTTCGATACACCAAATTGGGAAGAACATAAAGACCTTACCAATACCACTCAAGATAGGAATGAGAGTCTACGACTACTTCTTCAACAACTTGGTAGTGTGGAATCCAATCCCACAAACACGAATGACGATATACCTCATCATCATCCACATACCTCTAACACCGAAGAAGTTGCGGAACCTACTTCCCTTGGAAGTGAGCAACCTACGGCTGAACCATCTCCAAGTATGGAAACTTCTACTCCGACTCCGGAGGCACCAATGTCTCAAATCCCTATTCCAAGGACGGAGACTCCTCTAAGACGAAGTACAAGATCTCGCAAAAATCCAACCGAAAGGATCAATTCTCGGTTTTGTTACAATACGAGATCCGATGCACATCCTATCCAAAAGGTATGTTATCTTGACCTTGTTCCTATGCATCATAGAGTTTTCCTTGGAAAATTTACACTTGAACAGATCCGAAGAGCTATGATGAGGCTAAAACTCGGAAAGAATGGAGAGATGCAATTATGGAAGAATGTAATGTAATGGAAAGGAATCATACTTGGGATCCGGCAATATTACCACCGGGAAAACGGGCTGTCACCTCCCGATGGATCTTTACCATAAAGTACAAGAGTGACGGAAGTATCAAATGCTACAAATGTCGCCTAGTGGCAAGAGGTTTCACACAAACATATGGACAAGACTATACCGACACATTTGCACCCGTTGCAAAACTTCATACAGTACGTGTGGTTTTCTTTGGCTACAAATTTAGATTGGGAGCTGTGACAAATGGATGTCAAGAATGCATTCTTGCAAGGCGAACTTGAGGATGAAGTATACATGCATCCACCTCCCGGACTAGAAAGCTTGGTAAAAACCGGGAAAGTCTTACGTCTTCAAAAAGCTATCTATGGACTTAAGCAATCTCCTCGGGCTTGGTACCATAAGCTAAGCTTTACA
Source organism: Lepidium sativum (assembly GCA_023374145.1). Lineage (NCBI taxonomy): Eukaryota > Viridiplantae > Streptophyta > Magnoliopsida > Brassicales > Brassicaceae > Lepidium > Lepidium sativum. The sequence goes on from JAKUCM010008030.1 coordinate 17,878, forward strand.
CTTCGAGATCGTGACTTTCACAAATCTGAATCGGACCATACACTCTTTACCTCCAATGGCCCGAATGGTATTATTGTGGTTCTCATTTACGTGGACGACTTGATCATTACCGGCAATGACAAGGACGGTATTTCTTCCACTAAGACTTATCTTAAGAGTGTATTTGATATTAAAGACCTTGGGGAACTAAAGTATTTTCTAGGAATTGAAGTATGCCGCTCTTCGGAGGGGCTATTTCTTTCCCAATGAAAATACACTCTTGATTTGCTTGGTGAAATAGGAGATTTAGGTTCTAGAATTGCTTCTACACCACTTGAAGATAGCTACAAGGTCAGTCGAAAGGGGGAGAAGAATGATGAACCATACAAGGATGCACCTCAATAACGAAGACTTGTGGGAAAACTCATCTACTTGACAATCACAAGACCGAATATATGCTATGTGGTGAACCAAGTGAGTCAACATATGCAAAACCCCACATTGCACCATTGGAGCATTATGGAAAGAATTCTCCGGTACTTAAGAGGAAGTCAAGATCGTGGCATTTGGATAGGAAATAACAACAATACCGAAATCGTTGGATATTGTGATGCGGATTGGGCTGGTGATCGGAGTGACCGAAAGTCGACTACCGGGTATTGCACTTTTATTGGGGGAAATTTGGTGACATGGAAGACTAAGAAACAAAAGGTGGTGTCATGCTCAAGTGCCGAGGCGGAATACCGAGCTATGAGAAAACTTACAAGTGAACTCACATGGCTAAAGGCACTCCTTAAGGATCTTGGTATTGATTCATCAAAACCAATCACAATGCATTGTGACAACCAAGCGGCAATCCACATTGCATCCAATTCGGTGTTTCATGAGAGGACCAAACACATAGAAATTGATTGTCACAAAGTTCGGGAGAAAATCGAAGAAGGAATTACTCCCCCATGCAACACCAAAAGTGAAGATCAATTGGCGGATATTTTCACCAAAGCCGCAAGTCCCAAAGTTTGTGATCACATTTATCCCAAACTAGGACTTGTGGAGCTTCCAAAAGAATGATCAAAGGTTCCCTCTCTCATAAAGCTCACACTCTTTTTCCCTTAGAAGAGTTTTGTCCCAAAGGGTTTTCTCTCTAAGGTTTTTAATGAGGTGGGGTCTATGAGAAATCCAAGCTTAACCTTCATAACATTATGGTTAAGCTTGAGGGGGAGTATTGATCATATATATATAAATGTGTGAAAAGAGTGTGTTGCAAGTAATCCAAGAATATAATAACTTGGGGTGCACGCTAAAAGAAGTATCGAGTAGCGTGCAACCAACGTGAGATGAGTCGGAGATGGACCGAGGAAGGTGACAAGCGGTACGTGAGATGGGCCGAGGAAGGAGTCGAGTGGTACAAGAGAAAGGCCGAGGAAGGTGGTGAATGGTACGTGAGATGGGCCGAGGAAAACATTAGGAGCATTACATATGGTGGGCCGACTATGGACCGAGAAATGTCTCGGCCTCAAAACACTTGATGGGCCGAGCAACATAGGAGGTGGGTCGAGTCAAGAAACGCGGGAAGCTTCCGAGTCCGTACGAAGGGCGCAGATGACCTCGTACCACGTTATCTTGGGGTGCGGGTCACGAAAGCGGCATTTGAGAGGAAGGTGGTACCGAGAACTGTTCCTTGTATCGTTGTGGACCTAACCTGACTTCATGGAGCCGTTGCTGACCCGGCTGGCCCACCAGATCGCCTGCTCCCCAAGCGACCTATCTGCGGGACTACACGAACCGGGACCACTCCTCCCCCAACGGATCTCTTCACTCTCAACGGCTAGTTTGGATATTTTTGGAGGGCTTCTTCACTTCTTGTCATATATATAAGTGTGCATTGTATTTGAATATATTATGGAGTTATGATTCAATAAAAATGTTACTACTTCATTTCCTTATATTCCTTCTTTACATTGATTCTTAAATTCATTCTTGGAGCATCTTAATCTCATATTCTTACACGGTTGGGTTCTCCATGATGAAATCGGTAACGTGGTGGCTCATAGCAAGCGAGCTTATTCAAAAAAAATTAGCTACTTTAAAACCAAGTGTAAGGGTTTAATATTTGCTTTCGAAAGTATGGTGTTTCATAATGTACCTCAAGGAATATTTGGAGCAGAGACTACAGACTTTCTTTCAATGCTAAAATGTCAAACTTTGTGGCCATCTTTTCTGACATTTACAGTTGATACTAGGCTAGCTCTTGCTCATTTTGCAGCTTGGCATTGCGAAGTTGTCAATCCAGCAACAAACAGAGCCTCATATCTCATAGCCAAGAGTGTTATCGCTAAAGATCGCCATCAGTCTTATTTTATTGCGTCGGTTCCGAGTTGGTTGTTCACCGTCTTTGAGAATCCTATGCGACATGTTTTTTGCTATGATGTTTTCTATAGAGATGCTTTAATTCTGGTGGTTGAACTAGTTAACATTATAGTTAATGTTTTGATAATTTTAGGGTTCCTTGTGAGTGTTTTGGGGTTTAATCAAAGGTTCTGGCCTATCCCAGGTTTCTACTATTTAAATGAGAGAAAAATGGAGATAGGAGTGACTAATTTTGTTTCTTAAAAAAGAAAAGTGACTACTTTCACTTAGAAAATTTTCTCTTTCTTTTTCTATAGCGATAAAAAAGACAATTCTTACTTGCAGAAAAACTTAATCATCGTTATACTTTAGTGTTTCTCCGGCTGAAGAGGTGAAAGCGGTGTATAGCACTTTCTAGATGGGATTAGGGATTTTGGCGAGTTAGTCTGGAATCACTTTGTTTTGTTGGCAACTTCCTTCTGCACCTGGTACTCGTTTACAAGTTTACTAAACCGACGATGGTTTTGAGCACGAGCTGGGTGAGCTTCCGCGAGTGTGATTGAGTCTTTCATCGCGCTGTAGAATCTTTAACCGGTTTGTTGGTCTAGGTTAACGCCCAGAATGGTATCGTCGGTAAGGTTCTTCTACTTCGGCCTCCCATCTCCGATGTAGCCCCTTTTTCTATTTAGGACGTTTCAGGTTCTCGTGCAGCAGTGCTCTTGTATCCAGCAACATCAATTCCATCATCAACAGCTCCACTATCCGCATTAGCATGTGTAGTCTCAATGTCATGTATCTGTGATGGATCTATAAAGTAAGACGGTGTTGGCACCTTGATCTTCCTAAGTGTGTCCCAAATGCGCCGCAACATCGAGTGTTTCTTATTCTCTGAATCATACACCCATCTCTCGTACTTCCTATCAGAAAAATGATAAAAAAACGGAGGGAGATCATACACAACAGTGCAGTCTGGAATAATATGTTCCATTGTGGTATGTGCACGGGCTGATGTACGCTCAGTAAAGAAGTGAGGCGTCAGATCGTCTTCCCTGTGGGCGTGAAGAACTACCTCAGCAAGGTACAACAACAACAATTGTGGGGTTGGTACATGAGATGAAAACTCTAAGACCACCATTATTGGTGGTTTCTATAGAGTTTCTTACTTTTTTATAATATTAAGAAAATGTACATATAGGAGATAGAGTTATTATGGTTTCTTATTTAAGAAACCATCAAAAAAATTTAAGAAACCTTTAGCCTATTTGTCTTCTTTTGATTGGTCATTTATTTTTTTTATAATTAAAATTTAGTTAGAGAAATATATTATATTAAAATTTAATATTTTAATAAGAGTAGAGACTCAAATTAAGAAACCACCTTTAATGTTGCTCTAAGTTTGCCATGCATGTGATCGACATAATGGCCAAATTAGGTAATTGACAAGTGTAAGGGTAATCAGCGCAGTCAATATACTTGTATGTGAGGCCGAGTTTAAGATACTCGTAGTATGAAGTACTGCTCATCAAAGAAGTCAATCATGTCAACCATCTTGGTGTTGCCTAGGTTTCATGGTTTATGAAAATCGGTATCAGAAGACTCCCAACAATCTCTACCATAGGTTTTTCGTGTGTGCCTCTAAAACGTTGGGTAGTCAACATAACTACAAAAGTGTATCCCCCAGTTAACATGGTGTTCCAGCTGAAGGGTCTCTTCGTAAATATCTAGAACTGCTTGAATAATATGGAAGTGTAGCATCATTAATTCATCCTTAGTAACTGCCCCGACTCTTCCTTGCAAGTAAACACTATCCCAAGAATCTTGCTCACAATCCAAACTATAGGGTTCCTTATGTGGGCTAGCTTTACCGCGTGTGGCTTATATCCTGTTCTAGTGATCACGTGACACAACTCTTAATACACTAGTGAATCTGGTTATATAGCTTTGGTTACAAGATCTCATACAAGAGGCCACTAAAGAGATATGTGAGAGTGGCCCTCTTCGACTGTTGCATGTGGGTCAGCACTCACATGGAGATCACAAGTACCAAGGAATTGACGGACCAACTCTAGATATAGCGAGTAACTTTAAGAAGCAAAATTGTCAAATCGTTCATATCACTCAATATACCCAGTATTTCAGTGTCTCCTTGCAGATAAACTTAATTGTTACCATCTCATTTTCATAGGAGTTTCTTGTAAAAACCCTTATGAGGATCTTAGCAACTTTCCCCTTTTTGTCTGTTAGTCGGGTATGTCTTCATGTTGACAACTCAGAGCCAATATCGGTGAATTGTGTCGCGTGTGGTTGTGTCCATGATACAATGGTTGGTGTGTCTACTTCTTCCCTTGCCTCAGATTGTGTAGTTATCCCTTTTCCTTTCTCTTTTGCGGGTGCTCTTCTTGTTGGTTATTTCTTACTTTGATCATGAGTATAATCTAAGAAAAGGGAAACAATCACAACATAAATCGAGGTCCCAAGAGCATGAGAAAAAAATGAAAATTATGGAATGTTGAACCATAGCGACACATAAACTTAGTATTGACGCAGTAAATCATCTAACAATGTATTAATGTATTGTTCTCTACATAGTTCCTAAACTGAAATTCTCAATTTCAGGAGATTTTTCTGTAATCCTCAAAATTGATTCCAACACACAAATCATAAAAGTTATGGCATCCTATATCACGAAATCAATAGACAATGACTAAATAAAAAGGATTACATGCTCAAGAACAAGCACACTGTAATAATTTAGGTTACCCAAAAGTTATAAATTTCTCCGGAATTTATAAAAAGAGAAAGAGACATATACTTTTGCATATCGGAGATGAGGTTCAAAAAATTAATATTGATTGGAAATACTGCAACGATTGAATAATCAACGAGATAAAATTTACTATGTTAAATTTGATTAACAATAATTACTCTTATAAATAAGCAATAATATATGTTTAACATTGTTGATAGAAAAATAAATATATAGATTACGATTACTATTCTAAATAATAGTTTTATTTGATAAATGACTATTTTTATATTAACTTTTTCAACCATAATTCGGATCATATATCATTTTCAAAATTATAGTTATGCATATGATATAAAAATAAATAATTATTTGTAATTATTAACTACAATTGTTTTCCAAACGACAATAAATAACTCTATTTTTCAAACGATATAACTAAGTTTAAACGGACCTTTGAAACATCTTTTACAAATATCAATTTAAACTTAAGTATTGATTACTAGCAAAATATCCATATAACCAATCAAATTTTATGACTAATTAGTTTCTTGATGTTTTAGCTCCCTCACAGCTTTATTGTTTCCTCTTCAGCTTTTTTCTTAGTTGCTAACGTCAGATTTCTTAAATGGCTCATTTGTAATTGTACCTCTAAAATTTGTGTGATTTCTTTTTAGTTCACTAGTCAAATTTTGTAAAATACCTAGAATTTTCATAATTAGTATATTTTATGAAGATGTATAGTAATACTTATATGCGATATCATTAAAGAATATTCTAATCAACCACGTTTTTTGTTGACCAAAAAAAAAAAATCAACCACATTTAAATGGCATTACATCAACATTATTTTACTTACGCATATAAAATTCCACATATGCATATAAAACTTTCTAAAGTAGTGTTTTAAATCAAAACAAAACTTGAAAAAAAGTATAGAACATTTTGTTAGGTTTCACGTGAATGTTATATCATAAAAAGAAAATCTAAATTTACGAAAAGTGTCATCAGAAGACAGTAGTTGTTCAGGATGCTATTGTACTATATACCACTTCATTTGTCATTCCTGTCGGTGCTACTTAAAT